>JAYJML010000753.1:0-10000 GCA_035610835.1 Ophiura sarsii
TGAACAAATAATAGGCACGTTTGTACTTATTTGAATGCATTTCACAAGGTGATTCCAAATATTGGTAAAATGACATTCAATAATTTTGACATTTCATCTCATTTGAACAATTTCCGTTTAAACAGAAGACACTAAGTATCAATACATGCACACAATACCCAGCACGTGTGCTCAGCTCAGCGTTCGCGTTCCAAGGACTTTTTTCCAAGATTGTAGCCTCAAATTTATCAACCTCAGTTTTGTGTTCTTTAAGTCTTGTCCCGAATAAGCGACCGCTCTCTCCTATGTAAGTTTTCTTACAACCGTTGCACGGAATTTCGTTAACAATTTCCGGAGTATGGTCTGGGTCCCGTTTGTCTTTTGAGTGGACTTACAATTTGCGAAGCGTCGTGTGTGGCTTCATAGCCGTGGCGAAGCCGTGTTTCTTAAACACTCTTGATGCTTTCTCAGATAAGCCCTTGACGTAGGGGATGACTACTAAGCCCTTGGATTTGTTGGTGTCGTCTTTCTTTGTGTTAGTGATCTTCTCCTTTTTGCAGTGAAGAAAGGCGAAGTGGATAACCTAACAGAACACCTCAACACCATCGATCCTACGGGAACATCATGTTCACGTACGAGGAAGAGGAAGAGGGTCGCATTCCTTCCTTAGATACGCTGATAATCAGGAAGCCGGATGGCAGTACAAAACTCAGCATCTACAGGAAGAAAACCCACACGGACCAATATCTACAATTTACATCCCATCACCCTCTCCATCAAAAGCTGGGTGTCATTCGCACACTTCTCGACAGAGAAGACAGTCTAATAACAGAAGACGAGGACAAGCGGGAAGAGGAGGAAAAATTAGAAATCGCGTTAACCCACTGCGGCTATCCCAAATGGTCCATTGAAAAAGTCGAGTCTGCAAGAACATTTTCACACGGTAATGGGCCGCCCAGCTCACACGGATACATGTGAAGGGCCCGTAACAGATCAGAAAAGTGGTGAAACCGATGGGTTATGTTATATGCTTCATGTGATGAGAGATTAATACATTTTTCTTACATTTTTACATTCGGATAAATCCAATTTATTTCCGCAAATTAGTATATGAGACTAACGTAGCATACTGTAAGAACTGGGGTTTATAAATGTATACCGTGGAATATTTTGCGGATAGAACGAGTTTAACCTCAGTTGAATTGTATTGAAATCTTAAGCTGGGTAAAGTGCACTTTAGTTACCAGATATGCATGAATGACACGTTAAAACTACATATGCCCTTTATTCCGTCATACACTTGATGCGCGTACTGAAATAATACTTAAAGTTGTTGGGGTTTTTTTCTTCAAAATAAGGGTGCAAAAAAACAACTGGAAGGGAATTAAAAGACGTTGCTACCATGTGGGGGTTGCATAGCCATAATGTTAGACATGGATGAAGTCCTGAATGTGTTGACCGACGGATGAATATTAAGGACAGTAGCTGGTGTGAGTCTGTTCCATACATAGATCGCCCGTTGGTAGAAGGCGAATTTGTGTACATTTATTGTTGTGTGTTTACATACTTGAGGGGTGGTCCAATCTATAGAGATATGTGTAGCCCTTTGAATATTGTGTGAGAAGTGAATGTTCACCAAGCCATATTGGGGTTTTTTTATAGCATGGTGGCTTGTTGAGCCAGGCGGCGAGTATGGAGAGTATCCCATTTGAATTGGTTAATTAATGGGGTAACAGGGGTTTGTCTCCTGTAGTCTCGGGAAACAAACCGGGCTGAGCTGCGCTGTATCATTTCAATCCTATTTAATTCAGATTCTTTTTGAGGGTTCCAGACCTCACTTGCGTATTCGTCTTGTGGGCGTATGAGTGTTTGGTAAGCTCTAGATTTGACTTTTGGGAGCAGGGGGAGAATGTTCTCCACAGTAGACCAAGTGTACGGTTAGCTTTATTTAGAACATTGGTGCAATGATTATTCCATTTTAAGTCATTTTAGATGGTGACTCCCAAATAGTCTGCCTGTTGAACACAGGGTATGTCCTCGTCCAGTAATCATGGTAATGTGTACTGATGGGCAAGAGGTGTGCGCGTAAGTGTGATTGAGAGAGCAGCACATTTTTTGACGTTGAATGACATTATATTTGATGATACCAGGGGCGTCTGAGGGTAGTCAGCTTTCAAACGTCAACATTCATTTAGTTGGATACAGAAAAAACACAGCCAATTTTTGAAAATTAAGAAGAAATTAAAAGATGTACAAGCAATTCGACAAACACTTAAAAAAGAACATTTTTGCAGGAGCTGAACAACATTGTAGATATTTCGTACACATTGAGTGGCATTTTCAAGCGTCCATATTATTATTTTTATCTTCAGCATCCGCCTTTATTACACGACATAGATCATGGCCAACCACTGCAACAGACAAAACCAACACATTTTTTTTACTTCAATCCTAAAATCATGTAATCAGATGCGATAATAAGTGTTTACCCAGACATACCAGAAAAGCGTTTAATTCAGCTGAAATAAAATGTGCTTAATTTTGTATCACATATATCAACGAATGTGCCAGTTCGCCCTGTCAGAATGGCGGGACCTGTGACGATGGCATTAATGTATACTCTTGTCGTTGTATAGCAGGATGGGTAGGCGATAGGTGTGAAATTAGTAAGTATGTTTGTATAACACGCCTACATTATTAGATGTATCGCGAACTCAGCACATTCCTCATTATAGACCGTAATGTATTTCAGTCCCACGGTTTCACCCGGGTTTTACCCAAGAAGTGCACCTTCTCCTAAAGATAGCGTGCACATTGGGCTCGTCATTATTTGAAAATTCTTATGCTATAGAGATACATTGCCAAGCTTGTCTTGTCTGTGACTCCAAAATGTTCTTCGATGTTGCATGAAGAGAGTCATATATCGCCTTGTTGCAAGGAAAGTGTTATCTGTCACATCGTTGTGCAAAATTTTAAAAAACGGCCGTTGCCATTTTAAATGAAAAGAGACATGTTGCCACACCACGTGATAAAAAAAATTGTTTGATGCAACATAGAGTTACTGTTTTCATTTGATCCGAAAAAGGTTCCAAATGACATTGTTATTTTAATCATTCAAGTTCCGAATCAGTTTATTACGAAAATACCAAATTGTGACGGATTTCTCTGAATCCTACTTGACCTTTAAACCTTATGCTTCTTACAGATTTCAACGAGTGTGCTTCTCGCCCTTGTAGTAATGGTGGTATATGTGTTGATGGCTTAAATAGATGGACATGTAACTGTCAACCAGGGTATAATGGAGACAGGTGTCAATTTAGTAAGTACAAGCGCAACTGCAAAATCATAACATTAGGTTCCAGAATCAAAGTGACTTTTACTCTATTCTTTTACGATAACGTTAGATTGATATTTTACATTACCTATCGTGCTAATATTTAAGACAAATGAGCTAAGACAAATCATATTTAACACCATTTGGCTATTCCCTTTGAAATTTATACACCCCCTATGGAAGACATAACCTTAATCTTCCACACAGTGAGTTTGATTTCAAATGGAATTGTTGATTTCCATGGGCATTTGCATTTGTACGTTACTCTGGCGTTATCGTATAAGTCGAGGACGCAGCGCATTAATTAAACAGTTCCGCCTAGAATACGGTAAAAGGGTAACACTTGGACCATCTATATTTTTATTATCAGAGTGAGTCAACATGTTGCATATTTGAACATCTGCGTTTAAACGCGAATCGTTGATAAAAATATGTACTGAATGGCGTCTTTTATTCTGTATTCGCTTATAATTCAATTGCGAAGCAATCAAATATATTTTGACTAAAGTTATCAGAGTGTCAGGAAAATATTTCAACCACAACCCAATACTATATCAACGGGACATAGATACGGGCAATATATTAATTATTCCTATTGTTTTGATTGCTCAGATATCAATGAATGTGCCAACAATCCTTGTCTGAATGGCGGTATTTGTGACGATGGCATCAATGCATTCACCTGTCGTTGTGTACCAGGATATGTCGGAGAAAGGTGTGAAATTAGTGAGTATTTTAATGTTACTATTGCTCGCTATTACATGCATCAATTTCAAATGTTGTCTATCATATATTTTTTTGCTAACGCAATGGTCGCATCAACCAACTGCTGTTGCCTATATCGTTGCAAATGTGAACACGTCTTTGTATGTTCACGTCATCATCATTATCATTAATTTTCTTCCATAATTTTATTACTTATATCAATTTTTCAAAACTGATTATATATTTGTATTCCATTGTATACAGATTTCAACGAATGTGCCTCTAGCCCTTGTTTGAACGGTGGACAATGTACCGATGGAATCAATATATACACATGTTTCTGTGTCCCTGGATTCAATGGTGACAGGTGTCAATTTAGTAAGTCAAGTTTATTAGGTGACAAAAACACCCTGTTCTATTATTCCATTTTAAGTCATTTGAGATGGTGACTCCCAAATAGTCTGCCTGTTGAACACAGGGTATGTCCTCGTCCAGTAATCATGGTAATGTGTACTGATGGGCAAGAGGTGTGCGCGTAAGTGTGATTGAGAGAGCAGCACATTTGTTGACGTTGAATGACATTATATTTGATGATACCAGGGGCGTCTGAGGGTAGTCAGCTTTCAAACGTCAACATTCATTTAGGTGGATACAGAAAAAACACAGCCAATTTTTGAAAATTAAGAAGAAATTAAAAGATGTACAAGCAATTCGACAAACACTTAAAAAAGAACATTTTTGCAGGAGCTGAACAACATTGTAGATATTTCGTACACATTGAGTGGCATTTTCAAGCGTCCATATTATTATTTTTATCTTCAGCATCCGCCTTTATTACACGACATAGATCATGGCCAACCACTGCAACAGACAAAACCAACACATTTTTTTTACTTCAATCCTAAAATCATGTAATCAGATGCGATAATAAGTGTTTACCCAGACATACCAGAAAAGCGTTTAATTCAGCTGAAATAAAATGTGCTTAATTTTGTATCACAGATATCAACGAATGTGCCAGTTCGCCCTGTCAGAATGGCGGGACCTGTGACGATGGCATTAATGTATACTCTTGTCGTTGTATAGCAGGATGGGTAGGCGATAGGTGTGAAATTAGTAAGTATGTTTGTATAACACGCCTACATTATTAGATGTATCGCGAACTCAGCACATTCCTCATTATAGACCGTAATGTATTTCAGTCCCACGGTTTCACCCGGGTTTTACCCAAGAAGTGCACCTTCTCCTAAAGATAGCGTGCACATTGGGCTCGTCATTATTTGAAAATTCTTATGCTATAGAGATACATTGCCAAGCTTGTCTTGTCTGTGACTCCAAAATGTTCTTCGATGTTGCATGAAGAGAGTCATATATCGCCTTGTTGCAAGGAAAGTGTTATCTGTCACATCGTTGTGCAAAATTTAAAAAAACCCTGTTCTACGGACACCGGGTATCTCAGGTAGGGTCGGTCGGTACGGCGTTTGTGTGTGTGTTTCCCTACATTTCAGTGAACATGATCGACAAAATGGGTCGGTTAAAAACTTGTACAAAAGAACTGTTGAAAAAAATCGGGTGATTCCAATATGCCAACATTTCTGGCAGAGAAAATATCCGAACTTTCTATCAAATATCATTTGTCAGCGCCGCTTGCGGTGTCTGTATGAAATCATTTGTTCATAATGAAATAAACATGTACTTGTACATGTTTATAACGCTCATTGCAGAGATCAGCTTAATCACCTACAATCTGTCGAAAAATCGTCTTAGTATGGATATTTAAGAAAAATCAACCCGAGCCCAATATGTGCACACACAAAAAACTGTATTGAAAAATGATCTAGAAACACCTGTTTAGTTTATGTATTACTTCTATTATGTCTCACTACCTACAATCTGTCGACAAATCGTCTTAGTATGGATATTTAGGAAAAAATCAACCTGAGCCCAATACGTGCTAAAAAATATGAAAATGATCTAGAAACACCTGTTTAGTTTATGTATGAATTCTATTATGTCCTATTACCTACAATCTGTCAACAAATTGTCTTATTATGGATGTTTAAGAAAAAATTAACCTGAGCCCAATACGTGCACACAAAAAAAGATCTAGAAACACCTGTTTAGTTTATGTGGGACTTCTATTATGTCTTACTACCTACAATCTGTCGAAACAAATCGTCTTAGTGTGGATATTTAAGAAAAAATCAACCTGAGCCCAATACGTGCAAAAAAAAATGAAAAATGATCTAGAAACACCTGTTTAGTTTATGTATGACTTCTATTATGTCTTACTACCTACAATCTGTCGAAACAAATCGTCTAAGTATGGATATTCAAGAAAAAATCATCAACCTGAGCCCAATACGTACAACAAAAATTGAAAAACGATCTGCAAACACCTGTTTAGTTTATGTATGACTTCTATTATGTCTTATTACCTACAATCTGTCGAAAAAAATCGTCTTATTAGGCCAACAAAAAAATGTTTGTCTCAAAGCTTGCGAGGGCTTCAAAATCAAGCGGCGCGCGCGGATTTTTGTTCTTCCATTTGTTGTGTTATTTTTTATTTGCGTGTCAATTTTTACTCTTTCTATTTGCAACCGTTAACACTTTCTGATATTCTTTTTTTCTATTTGAAATGAATATTGTGATGTAGTGGTGGAATGGAAGGACATATGGATCTGTACAGTGATCACGTTATGTGCATGCGACTTGCGATTTGCTAGTCTAGAAAATATTCATTGTGCGCTCACACGCGGTTAATTTTTCAAATGCCAATGGACGCTCGATTTATCCTAAATACTTCTATTAATGTCGGTTTGTTAATAATTCAACTAAACTTATCAAAGTTTTAAAACTCATCGAAGTTTTTTGTCACTCCTTTTGCAAAATAATGTAATACTTGTGGCTTATGTTTACCAAAACGTGTATACAATCGTCAATAGCAACCACTGCTTTATTTGCAGCCCGCCTTTGAAAGCGACTTCTATCGAGAATGGTTGATCTATTGATTACTAGTGTCATTCATTCCTTGCCCCAAACTTACTAAATGGTCGGCGACTGATGATTGTAGGCATATTATCGGCCACATGAAACCATGGTATATCCCGTTGCTATAAGATTTTATCTATTGATTTGATCATAACATTACTCTAGTTTTATTGGCTTAACTATCAAGTTGAAACACCGATTTCTACCAATTAGTTATAGTTTAGGCCTACATGTTTACATGTTTACGGAATAATTCACTCCATTTTATTAACCAATAAACCTAAAGTATCATTACTATACTTTGTACCGTAACATTTCACTATTTCATCCAGGCTCGCCATGTAGGCCATCGCCTAATCATGATTTGCTCAAGGTGTTACGTCTACGTGTTGCGGTGTCTATAGTTTATTCGACTGATTTCGGTCAGTCTTTTAGCTATATTCCTGAGCAGTCAAGGATCTAAATGAGGACCGTTTTCTTATGCAAAAACACACATAGTTAATTAATATCAAATCAAGCTCAATTGATTTGTATGGCTCAATTTGATTTGTTATCAACACACGGTTAATATTTGCTGTTACTTGTAGTAAATCGTCTCATCAACATGAAAATGTATTTGAAATTATATACTTATGCTTGAACAATGTTGTATTATGAAACGTTTATTTATTGTTGTTAAAAGGAGAGTAACACAAAATAAAACAACACTGTGAATTAATAAATAAATGTTTGTTTTAATATACCGTTGTTAAACCCAACCATATTGCCTTATAGCGAAGATAAAGCCTAAATATTAGATAGGGCTATTCATTTTCATTTGAGACACACTATAACCAGTCTATCAGAACTTGTATTGTGCTCTATTGAGGGTCACAGGTCACTAATAGGTATATTAAATAAGGTTGGATCGTTTCAAAAAATCCTTAAAATCGTGATACGTGTCTCTATTTTAAATAGAAGTTGTCAAAAAAACATAACATTTTTGGTATCATATTAAAGACAATTTATCCAGCTATTGAATACTTCATTAATATTTTAAAACAAAAAAACCAGCGTATAGACGCAGTGTCCGGGTATCATCAAATAAATGGCAATTTTGACAGGTTTACTACCCCCATACCCATGTTTAAAGTTAGACACTTTCCAGTGAGTTAGACGCGTGTTTAAGTTAAACAAATGTACGAGAATTGCGTTAAAGGTAGATGACCCGATCACATTTTCGTAACACAGAATTATTTCAAACGTACGGAGATTTTCATATCATATGAAAGCTCGTATTTTTCTCATCATCATACTGAAATTTGACGGCCTAAATCGGTATAATTACGGAGAAATCGATGAAATAACGTCGAATTACCGCGAATGGTGGTAACCACCGATATAGTTTGTGTACTACTCAATGGGTACAGTTCACAGCATCTTGTGCGTCTAAAATAAGAACCATTAGAGCTATGCAACTCAAACTTTGGAACACGACTTTTTTAAGGATGACCTTTCATGTAGAATAGAAAACTTCAAGTTGAAAATCGGAACATCTACCTTTAAGTTAAGCGATGTGTCTAAAGTCAAAGTTAGACGCGCGTTTAGCTTAAAACCGTGTTTAACTACGTACGAGAATACGGCCCTAAAGTCAAACTCTATTCAAATATGTGTTTGGATTTGAAGGGTCCGGGCAAACTATTTCTTAATTAAGTTCCATTCTGATGTGTTTTATGAACCAAGGGACCCACAACATAATATAATATTATATCAAACATTATTGATCAATTACGATCCTAGAGATTATTCTGTAAACACAAATTACACAATCTGAAAATAAACAATCAGTTAATTGCAGTAAATCATTCCATGAATCTATAAATTATAATGCATATCACCCTATTGGAAATGTCTAAATCATATTCCTATTGCATACTGCATAAATTTGAATTCAAAAGTCGGTAATTCCCTAATCTTACAACTTCAACCGATTTTGTTATAGCACAGTGTACAGCTCCAGATGCACCAACGAACGGTATGCGTTCACCTGATATGGACATGATCGCTGTTGGACAAACGCTGACTTTCAGCTGCACTGAGGGTTATGCATTAGCTGGGGATGCAATAGGAACATGCACTGATCAAGGAGATGGTTCAGAGTCATTCTTTCTATTTATTCCTGACATATCGACCAGTATGTGTATTGGTAAGTCTTTGTCGTACTACTTCGTCTTTAATTTTCTACGTGTATATATACTATTGATGATAACTGTTAAATAAACGTTGATTTATTCTAATGAAATTTGTGCGACATGTTTCTTCAAGTCGCCCGTTTTTAAAAGTGTCGGGTCATTTTAGCATCAGCATAAACAAACGCTATGAGAAGAATGACAAACATGTAAAGTCAAACTCTATTTAAATATGAGTTTTAATTTGAAGGGTCCGGGCAAACTATTTCTTAATTAAGTTCCATATTCTGATGTGTTTGATGAACCAAGGGACCCACAACATGTGATTAACATTACAATAGGATTTCTCTTGTGGCATGCTGCCCATATACCCAATTGGATATGAGCCATTTGTTTTATTTATTGGTTAATGCGAGGCATAATGTCTTGGTTAATGGAACAAATCTTTTAATAACATGGACATGAACAATTAATAGGCCTACATATCAGAACCAAGCACGTAGGGCTGCGTCATCGTTTTTCTACTTTTGGATCAAAAAGTGCAACATTCGTCAAGAAAACTACTCCTCCCACTTCCAGTGTAAATTGTTGACAATAATAAGGATTCATGTCAATAAAAACCAACGGGCGGCGAGGTTGTTTATTTTTTACAGACAAATCAATACGCCTGTTTGACTTAGGCTTTAGTGCATCGAATCTGACATGAACGAGAGGTACCTGTTTGTTGAGTGTAAAACTTCTTAGTAATGAGAAAGGTGTACTGTAACCAAAAACAGGCAATATTTTCATTGTAGACAAAATAAAGTCTACATTTTTGTCGCCT
>JAYJML010000649.1:0-19000 GCA_035610835.1 Ophiura sarsii
TTGGATGTAGGCCCTTTTGCAACAAAACTCCATCTGTTTGTACATAAAGAAAAAATACCACACACAAAAAATCATTTATTTTAATCATTTAAAATAAATAAGTTTGATATTGAAATGTATAGGTCACAATCATATGTTTCAAGGAAATAAAGTCATTTTTTTCAAAAATACCTACATCTCATTGTAAACAGCCATTGAAGTTGTTGTTTTGTTGCAAAAGGGCCTGTATCCCGATTTAATTCTGGATACAGGCCCTTTTGCAACAAAACAACAATTTCAATGGCTGTTTACAATGAGATGTAGGTATTTTTGAAAAAAATGACTTTGTTTCCTTGAAACATATGATTTTTCCCTATACATTTCTATATCAAACTCATTTTTTGAAAAAATGCACCATAGCCCTTTTGCAAAATACCTCTTCATATACACCAAGTGGTAATACATTTAGGAAAGTGCATGAACTTGAAAAAATTAATTAGGTGCGTTAATTAGCCTAATTTTTTAATGACCTAAAGCTTCCTTAGATAATTAAGTATAATTAATTATGCAGATGTCTTACAGCCTCCCGCAGCACAGGAAAGTTTCGAAAAACTATAATTAACAAGCTCCCAAAATTTCAGCTTTGTAGCATTTATACTTTTCTTGTAAAAATTAATTAAACATTTTTGCATAGATTACTTATTTTGCTAGGGGGTCAAAAAAACAATAAGAAACAAAAGAAAAGAACGCTTCAATTTCGCTTCATTTTGGACAATAAAATTGTCATATCTATAAAACCGTACCTCCGATCAAGCTCAGATTTCAGATTATTGTGGAGCTCAGCAAGCTCTATAAGAATATCAAATAAAAAATTAGCCATAGCAACACCCTTAACAAGAGAGGACTGAATTGAAGTCACATCAATTGCAGCAGGATTTTCTTAAATACCCTCGTTTAACAACATTATATTCCTTTCGTTCATGTCGTTGCAATGTAATGTCAATGGAAGCCAGTAGACACTGGTGACAGAAACCAGCGATCATGTGATCAAAGTGAAGCATGCTGGACTAAACTACATAATTTACATTGTTTAAGTTCACTCTTTCCTCTATCTTGGGATGTTGTGTTTATATGATGTAAAAGTAACTTGGTGTAGTTTCAAATGAAGCTCCTCATTGGATTCATCTGATCACAAGAAGATGCACTTTATTTTGCCAAAGACTTGAATGACATAATGTCAATTGCATGGGACTTCTTTTTGGCATGTCATTAAGGTTTATCGTATAGTACTTCATATTGAGATTCCATTATGGTTCATTGTATTGAATGTTGGTACATCAATAAGGTATGATGCACAGGACTTCTTGTTGACACGTCATTAACATCCAATGGTAATGTTGACAATGACATAGGCTGAGCACTAACACACTTTGACATTTTATGTGACCCAATGTTGGCGAATGTGACTGAATGTTGGCATGTCATTAAGGTCCATTTTATGTGACTCAATGTTGACATGTCATTAAGGTCCATTTTATGTGACTCAATGTTGGCATATCAATATGGACCATTTTATGTGACTCGGTGTTGGCATGTCCATTTCATGTGACTCAATGTTGCCATGTCAATACGGTCCACTTTATGTGACCTGATGTTGGCATGTCAATATGATCCATTTTAGGTGACTCAATGTTGGCATGTCATTAAGGTCCATTTTATGTGACTCAATGTTGGCATGTCAATACGGTCCACTTTATGTGACTCAATATGTTGGCATGTCAATACGATCCATTTAATGTGACTCAATGTTGGCATGAATGCTAGAAACTTCGCCTCCCGTAAATTCCGCCTCCCGTAAATTCCGCCTCCCGTAAATTCCGCCTCCTGTTAAGGTTTGTGTCAACCTGGTTTGGCGCCAAATTTATCAAGCACTGTAACTTTTAAATTATAAATGTGATGTACATAAAAGTATACATTTTTTGTAATGAAATGAGTCAGAGAATCCATTTTTGGTATCAAATTTTACTAAAATTAGTGATTTTTACTTTTTTGCCCAAAAATCACCTTTTTGGCGTCAAAATTTTTCAGACAACCTAACAATATCAGTTTTTGATTAAAAAATTCAAAATTTCACCAAAATCATCTAAAGTCAATTATCTAGGAGCGAATTTTTTTTTTGGCTTAACATTTTTTTGTTTTGAAAATATTGACCAAAAAGTGCCAAAAAAAATGTTTTTTATCTCAAAAATCTCATTTTTGGCACTTTTTGGTCAATATTTTCAAAACAAAAAATGTTAAGCCAAAAAAAAAAATTCGCTCCTAGATAATTGACTTTAGATGATTTTGGTGAAATTTTGGAATTTTTAATTAAAAACTGATATTGTTAGGTTGTCTGAAAATGTTTGATGCCAAAAAGGTGATTTTTGGGCAAAAATGTAAAAAACACTAATTTTAGTAAAATTTGATACCAAAAATGGATTCTCTGACTCATTTCATTACAAAAATGTATACTTTTATGTACATCACATTTATAATTTAAAAGTTACAGTGCTTAATAATTTGGCGCCAAACAGGGTTGACACCAACCTTAATTCCGCCTCATGTAAATTTTGCCCACCGTTAATTTCACCTAGGTGCAATCTCGCCTCCCTATTTATTCCGTGTGCTTGGCTGAACATAGTAGCCTATGTGGTGCCGTTGCAAATAGACCTACTTGAAATTATTTAGCGTGCATAGCTGAACAAGTAGCCATTACAGCGCAGAGCGGTTGGCCCTCTCTCTTGTCATGCCCGATAGTGATAGTGTCCGGCAGGGGCGGATCTAGGAATTTTGTAGGGGGGGCCCATTATCTGGATGATTTTCAAAAGTCACCAAAGCAGTGCACAGCACCGCGCTCCGCGCTATCGCGAACAGGGGGGAGTTTAAGGGGAGTTGTGCCCCCTAGCAAGTGGAAAATGTTTCAATTTTTGAACTCATTTGGTGCGATCTGGTGTATACTTTTGACCAAAATGTTATCGAAAAGCCACCTCTTCATTTCCAATCCATATTTTGTTCTTTATCAATGCAAGAAAGAAGTTGCGCATATAATACTGATATTTTCTTAATTTAAATATAGATGGTTTAAAAGCTCGAACGGGGGGATTCTGAGGGGGGATGTGCCCCCCTCATAATTGGGGAAAAAAATCAATTTCCGAGCTCATTTGCTGCCATCTGGTGTATACTTTTGACCAACATTTTATCGAAAAGCCACCTTTTCATTTCCAATCCATATTTTTTGTTTTTATCAAAGAAAGAATTTGAGCATATTATACTGATATTTTCATGACTTAAGTATAGATGGTTTAAAAGGAGTCTGAGGGGGGCACTTTAAAATAATCTTAAAAAAAATAAATCAATTTTCGAACTCATTTGGTGCGATCTAGTGTATACTTTTGACCAAAATTTTATCGAAAAGCCACCTCTTCATTTCCAATCATTTTTTGTTGTTGTTATCAATGCAAGAAAGTTGAGCATATACTGAGATTTTCTTGATTTTAAGTATAGATGGTTTAAAAGCGTGGAAAGGGGGGAGTCTGAGGCCCCCCCCTCAGAATTGTTCAATTATCGAACCGATTTGGTGCGATTTGGTGTGTCCTTTTGATCGATATTTTATTAAAAAGCAATCACTTTATTTCTGATCAATATTGGCTTTTTATATAGGCCTGCCACAAAGAAGTTGTGCATACTGAGATATATATATATTCTTGATTTAAAATTGTTATGTTGAAAAAACTTTAGGTTTAAAAAAGCATATCGATATCAGATTTCTCATCAACGTACGTACGTGTATATATCCCGACACCAACGTCCAATAAACTCCAAACGTTCTCACGTCCTTCGCATGCTTCCCTGCCCGCCTTTTCGTACCACCCCACCCTTTTATTCCCCGTTTGTCCCCTCTTCTTCCTCTTTTTTCCTTTTTTCTTTCCTTTTTGTCCCCCTTTTCCCCCCACCCCTTTTTTTTTCTTTCTTCTTTTCTTTAGGGGAGGGGGGGGGGGGGGGGGGGGGGGTGCCTGCCCCTGTCCGGCCGTGTGCCTTTGGACGGACCCGTGGATCGTGATGGCGTGTGTCCCAGAATTTATTGTGAAAGGTGCACTTGGTCGTAGTGTGTATCAATCTGCATAGGGATATGAATTTTGACAGTAAGCCTACAATGTTAGAAAAAAGTGTTCGAACACTTTGTAGGTGTGATGTAAATTATTCCCCCTTCCCCCTGATTAATGTTGAATCCCACAATTTGCCCACCATCAGCACAGGGCCTCGAAACATTGATCGGTGGGGAAGGGGGAGGGATATGAGTAAGGGGATACTTCAGGCTACCAGAAACAAGTTTTGATTTTCACGTGACTCAAATAGCGTGCCTGTTATGGTCCAATATGCATGGCAATTAGGGACAGTGTTCGAACACCTTTTTTCTATGATTGTGTATAAAAACGCTTAAGAAAATTATATAATTTAAGTTTTCGGCCCATAAATCTATTAGTATTATGAGCAAATCCAATAAAATTTCGCATGCTTTTCGGGATTGTCTACAGCTATTATAAAGAGATATTTCTGTAAGGGCTTGTAGGTGTAACGTATAACATTTAGCGTAAATTACCCACCAGTTACTAGCCTGGTGCTCTCCACATTTTGGGTTACGCCTCAGCTACTAGCGAGGTAGCACTATTCTTCAGCTACTCGTCATTGGTGCACACGGCCGTATGAGAAAGTTCTTGTTACGCAACCCTAATCATGCAATTTGTCCCATCAATTGCGCACACCTCTTCTTGTGGTAAGACGATGATAATCACTGCCAAAGTTGCCAGCCAATTTTATGTCATTTTCACCTTTAAACATTTCGTGTATGGATTTAGTGTTTGTACTAGCTTCAAGATAACTGAATAAGCTTCCGTATGCAGTTTGTTTTGACGAATTTGCTTGAGTCTATCCAGAGATATGCTTGTTTAACCATGAGTAAACAATATCAAAATTGTGCCAGTTTTGTTAACACAAAAAAAATCATCCATGTGTAAAATTGTTGCTATGTGGTCCTGGGGTGTACATGTGTATCCTAGCGTACAGCCCCCCCCCCCCCCCCCCCCACACAAATTTGACTTATGAGCGTGTTTCTGCTGGGGAAGAAACCGCTAATAAACGCTAAGTTTGCCCAGTAGAAACAGGCAGAACCCGGCAATAATCGGTATTTTTGGTAATCCCAAAAACCTTCACAAACCAGGTTTGGAACCGGCAATAATCGGCAATAAACCCAATAGAAACAGAAAGGCGATTCTTAGCGGTTTGTGCCGTGAACCGTGTCACGCTGGGTTATACACATTATTGTGAAGCAATCTTTTTCAGGTGCGGTGGCATTGTTTGGTATTACAAAAGGTCAAATGTCGTGGCCCATAGACTAGGACCGATAAACTTAGCGGTAACTTTTCGTGAGTAGAAACAGGGGGGATTAAAAACTGACCGATTGAAACTTAGCGTTTATTAGCGTTTACTTTTTGCAGTGCCCCAGCAGAAACACGCTTTATGTGATCAACTTTTTTAATCAAGCATATTTTTTGATAGGATAAAGCAAATAAGACAAAACAAACAGCATTTAAAAGGTAATTTGATCATCTTGAATCACATTTAAACGTCATTTGAGGTACATTTCGGATTTTAAAACAAGCTTCTATCAAAACAAATTTAAATTTGTGGGGCGGAGCGTGCCCGCATTTGCTATTTTGTTATGAATTTGGTTAAGAGTCCCCCGACTGGCGCCTTGGATAAAATGAAGTAAACCCTTTTATTTCCCAAATGGGTACAATCCCCACAAATGATAGTCAAGGTGGGGATGCATGCTCCATCCCCCCTTTGGACATGCCACTGCTCATGCAATATCTATCTGTCTATCTCTGTAGGTTCCAACAAGAGGTGCCCCCTCCAATCTCCTGAGCTGAATGATTTCATATCATTTTGCCAGATTATCTGTCCCTGAAACGTGCACACGTAGCGCGCATAATTATGGTACATTTTTGGTTTTAGAAACAACTCATAACCCTAACCCCGGTTTAGGATTTATGACCGGGATCACGATTTTCAAGGAAAGGGGGGGGGGGGGGGGTAATTACTTTCGCCAAAATCGTACGTGGATGTGCCTACCGGACTTCGAAAATGTGACTTTCCCTATACCTATTTTTTGGCTAATTTCCCACCCATCAATATACCAATTTTGTAAGAAAAGCACCCAATTGTGCACAAATTGGGCGCTTTTTTCCAAAAATGCCTCAAAATACACCCAATTTATGCCAATTGGACGCTTCTGTCTGTGATGAAAACCACCCCATCGCTATACCAATTTTTGCGAAAAGGCACCCCAAAAGGTAGGCACATATACGTATACCATATCAATGTGAACCCCCCCCCCCCCGGGGAAAAAACACCAACTTAATCCTCCGGGAACCTGCCAGGATTCGATCCGGGACCCTCCGTTCTCAAGCCCCACGTCCCACCCACTAAGCCACGGCCCTCAGCTACACATTCGCAGTATACTGCACTCACTATATAGGCTCGGTTGACTACATCATTGAAAACCGACGGCGCATGCGTTTGGAGAGGGACTTCGCATTAGCATTTATTAGCACTCAGGGGGTTAGGGTTAAGACCCATATCACCTAAATACCACCAGGTCATGTGCATGATCACAACATTGATTTCCCTTATATTTGGTGTGGTGGAAGGTCTTATGGTATAACATACTAAAATGCATTTTAAAAATTCAAAAAACCTCCGTTGCCATGGCAACACCCATTTGTATTTTATATTTTGGGATATTTTTCCTATTTCTAAGGTTTCACACCACTAAATAACGTCTGGCCCTACCCCCTTTGAGGCAAAAGTCCAAAACCGGCCCGTTTCTATGCCGAAACGGGAGACCTATTGTAAATTACAGTTTAAAATTAGGGTATTTACTACAAGTTATAGCGAAATTAATATAGTGTGAATTTTGACAGACACATCAGCGTTCTTCAGGTCCAAAAAAATTGATGCAATGATGATTTTTTAATATTTTAACAGAGACATTTGTGTTCAGGTCATTTCCGGTATCTGACGCAATAATCTTAATCAACAATTGCGTGTGACCAGGAAAACTCAACTCGTACTTTTTGAAAAGGCTCTAGCTCAAAATTATGCCGGTTACCCCCCATATCACGGCTGTTTGACAGTCCGATTTATTATGACGTCATCTTAACGTTTCTCAATACTTTCGATAGTTCGATTATCACGCAAACCAGTTGAGTGCATGTACTATGTACGCGTCCTATATCTCAACGTGCAATTATGCGCAAGCCGCAAATCTAAGCACCATTTACACTTATTTTTTTCTCGTTTGGCCTCTCTCTAGAGTCTCTTATTTAACGTTGGACCAGCGGGAAATCTTATGATTCATACACTAAATACAAACATTTCTTGTGCATAAGATGCTATCATTTTCGTATCCGGGCCTCCAATATTTGGTTTGTATGTTAACATTATTTTGGTAACATCGTTTTCAAGTTTGCTTACGAAACAGCAGTTCCCTATATCTCAACGTGCAATCATGCGGAGCTCCGCAAATCTAAGCACCATTTACACTGATTTTTGTCTCGTTTAGCCTCTCTCTAGAGTCTCTTATTTAACGTTGGACCAGCGGGAAATCTTATTATTTATACACTAAATACAAACATTTCTTGTGCATAAGATGCTTGCATTTTCGTATCCGGGCCTCCAATATTTGGTTTGTAATTTCACATTTTACTGCTCACACCGTGTGTTTCTTTTAGTATTCGTCATTTGGATTCTCAAAATGGATGCCAGTAACACACAGGCAGCAGGTATAGGACTAGTAAAAAAATGTGCCCTCCGATTTGCTTTTTTGTATATTATATCACATTTTGAGTTACGTATAATGTTTTTTTATCGAACTGGTCAATCTGCGACATATTTGGCGGAATAACTTACGTTCGCGTTGAAACCGCAACCAAAAAAGTCTTTTTTAGAGCGCGCAAGGCTAAAAAAGCTGAATATCCTAATATGTGCCCCACGATTTGCTTTTTGGGATATTATATCACATTTGAGTTACGTATAATGTTTTTTTATCGAACTGGTCAATCTGCGACATATTTGGCGGAATAACTTACGTTCGCGTTGAAACCGCAACCAAAAAAGTCTTTTTTAGAGCGTGCAAGGCTAAAAAAGCTGAATATCCTAATATGTGCCCCACGATTTGCTTTTTGGGATATTATATCACATTTTGAGTTACGTATAGTGTTTTTTTATCGAACTGGTCAATCTGCGACATATTTGGCGGAATAACTTACGTTCGCGTTGAAACCGCAACCAAAAAAGTCTTTTTTAGAGCGCGCAAGGCTAAAAAAGCTGAATATCCTAATATGTGCCCCACGATTTGCTTTTTGGGATATTATATCACATTTTGAGTTACGTATAGTGTTTTTTTATCGAACTGGTCAATCTGCGACATATTTGGTGGAATAACTTACGTTCGCGTTGAAACCGCAACCAAAAAAGTCTTTTTTAGAGCGCGCAAGGCTAAAAAGCTGAATATCCTAATATGTGCCCCACGATTTGCTTTTTGGGATATTATATCACATTTTGAGTTACGTATAATGTTTTTTTATCGAACTGGTCAATCTGCGACATATTTGGTGAATAACTTACGTTCGCGTTGAAACCGCAACCAAAAAAGTCTTTTTTAGAGCGCGCAAGGCTAAAAAAGCTGAATATCCTAATATGTGCCCCACGATTTGCTTTTTGGGATATTATATCACATTTTGAGTTACGTATAATGTTATTTTATCGAACTGGTCAATCTGCGACATATTTGGCGGAATAACTTACGTTCGCGTTGAAACCGCAACCAAAAAAGTCTTTTTTAGAGCGCGCAAGGCTAAAAAAGCTGAATATCCTAATATGTGCCCCACGATTTGCTTTTTGGGATATTATATCACATTTTGAGTTACGTATAATGTTTTTTTTATCGAACTGGTCAATCTGCGACATATTTGGCGGAATAACTTACGTTCGCGTTGAAACCGCAACCAAAAAAGTCTTTTTTAGAGCGCGCAAGGCTAAAAAAGCTGAATATCCTAATATGTGCCCCACGATTTGCTTTTTGGGATATTATATCACATTTTGAGTTACGTATAATGTTTTTTTATCGAACTGGTCAATCTGCGACATATTTGGCGGAATAACTTACGTTCGCGTTGAAACCGCAACCAAAAAAGTCTTTTTTAGAGCGCGCAAGGCTAAAAAAGCTGAATATCCTAATATGTGCCCCACGATTTGCTTTTTGGGATATTATATCACATTTTGAGTTACGTATAATGTTTTTTTATCGAACTGGTCAATCTGCGACATATTTGGCGGAATAACTTACGTTCGCGTTGAAACCGCAACCAAAAAAGTCTTTTTTAGAGCGCGCAAGGCTAAAAAAGCTGAATATCCTAATATGTGCCCCACGATTTGCTTTTTGGGATATTATATCACATTTTGAGTTACGTATAATGTTATTTTATCGAACTGGTCAATCTGCGACATATTTGGCGGAATAACTTACGTTCGCGTTGAATCCGCAACCAAAAAAGTCTTTTTTAGAGCGCGCAAGGCTAAAAAAGCTGAATATCCTAATATGTGCCCCACGATTTGCTTTTTGGGATATTATATCACATTTTGAGTTACGTATAATGTTTTTTTATCGAACTGGTCAATCTGCGACATATTTGGCGGAATAACTTACGTTCGCGTTGAAACCGCAACCAAAAAAGTCTTTTTTAGAGCGCGCAAGGCTAAAAAAGCTGAATATCCTAATATGTGCCCCACGATTTGCTTTTTGGGATATTATATCACATTTTGAGTTACGTATAATGTTTTTTTATCGAACTGGTCAATCTGCGACATATTTGGCGGAATAACTTACGTTCGCGTTGAAACCGCAACCAAAAAAGTCTTTTTTAGAGCGCGCAAGGCTAAAAAAGCTGAATATCCTAATATGTGCCCCACGATTTGCTTTTTGGGATATTATATCACATTTTGAGTTACGTATAATGTTATTTTATCGAACTGGTCAATCTGCGACATATTTGGCGGAATAACTTACGTTCGCGTTGAATCCGCAACCAAAAAAGTCTTTTTTAGAGCGCGCAAGGCTAAAAAAGCTGAATATCCTAATATGTGCCCCACGATTTGCTTTTTGGGATATTATATCACATTTTGAGTTACGTATAATGTTATTTTATCGAACTGGTCAATCTGCGACATATTTGGCGGAATAACTTACGTTCGCGTTGAATCCGCAACCAAAAAAGTCTTTTTTAGAGCGCGCAAGGCTAAAAAAGCTGAATATCCTAATATGTGCCCCACGATTTGCTTTTTGGCATATTATATCACATTTTGAGTTACGTATAATGTTTTTTTATCGAACTGGTCAATCTGCGACATATTTGGCGGAATAACTTACGTTCGCGTTGAAACCGCAACCAAAAAAGTCTTTTTTAGAGCGCGCAAGGCTAAAAAAGCTGAATATCCTAATATGTGCCCCACGATTTGCTTTTTGGGATATTATATCACATTTTGAGTTACGTATAATGTTATTTTATCGAACTGGTCAATCTGCGACATATTTGGCGGAATAACTTATGTTCGCGTTGAATCCGCAACCAAAAAAGTCTTTTTTAGAGCGCGCAAGGCTAAAAAAGCTGAATATCCTAATATGTGCCCCACGATTTGCTTTTTGGGATATTATATCACATTTTGAGTTACGTATAATGTTTTTTTATCGAACTGGTCAATCTGCGACATATTTGGCGGAATAACTTACGTTCGCGTTGAAACCGCAACCAAAAAAGTCTTTTTTAGAGCGCGCAAGGCTAAAAAAGCTGAATATCCTAATATGTGCCCCACGATTTGCTTTTTGGGATATTATATCACATTTTGAGTTACGTATAATGTTTTTTTATCGAACTGGTCAATCTGCGACATATTTGGCGGAATAACTTACGTTCGCGTTGAAACCGCAACCAAAAAAGTCTTTTTTAGAGCGCGCAAGGCTAAAAAAGCTGAATATCCTAATATGTGCCCCACGATTTGCTTTTTGGGATATTATATCACATTTTGAGTTACGTATAATGTTATTTTATCGAACTGGTCAATCTGCGACATATTTGGCGGAATAACTTACGTTCGCGTTGAATCCGCAACCAAAAAAGTCTTTTTTAGAGCGCGCAAGGCTAAAAAAGCTGAATATCCTAATATGTGCCCCACGATTTGCTTTTTGGCATATTATATCACATTTTGAGTTACGTATAATGTTTTTTTATCGAACTGGTCAATCTGCGACATATTTGGCGGAATAACTTACGTTCGCGTTGAAACCGCAACCAAAAAAGTCTTTTTTAGAGCGCGCAAGGCTAAAAAAGCTGAATATCCTAATATGTGCCCCACGATTTGCTTTTTGGGATATTATATCACATTTTGAGTTACGTACAATGTTATTTTATCGAACTGGTCAATCTGCGACATATTTGGCGGAATAACTTACGTTCGCGTTGAATCCGCAACCAAAAAAGTCTTTTTTAGAGCGCGCAAGGCTAAAAAAGCTGAATATCCTAATATGTGCCCCACGATTTGCTTTTTGGGATATTATATCACATTTTGAGTTACGTACAATGTTATTTTATCGAACTGGTCAATCTGCGACATATTTGGCGGAATAACTTACGTTCGCGTTGAATCCGCAACCAAAAAAGTCTTTTTTAGAGCGCGCAAGGCTAAAAAAGCTGAATATCCTAATATGTGCCCCACGATTTGCTTTTTGGGATATTATATCACATTTTGAGTTACGTATAATGTTTTTTTATCGAACTGGTCAATCTGCGACATATTTGGCGGAATAACTTACGTTCGCGTTGAAACCGCAACCAAAAAAGTCTTTTTTAGAGCGCGCAAGGCTAAAAAAGCTGAATATCCTAATATGTGCCCCACGATTTGCTTTTTGGGATATTATATCACATTTTGAGTTACGTATAGTGTTTTTTTATCGAACTGGTCAATCTGCGACATATTTGGCGGAATAACTTACGTTCGCGTTGAAACCGCAACCAAAAAAGTCTTTTTTAGAGCGTGCAAGGCTAAAAAAGCTGAATATCCTAATATGTGCCCCACGATTTGCTTTTTGGGATATTATATCACATTTTGAGTTACGTATAGTGTTTTTTTATCGAACTGGTCAATCTGCGACATATTTGGCGGAATAACTTACGTTCGCGTTGAAACCGCAACCAAAAAAGTCTTTTTTAGAGCGCGCAAGGCTAAAAAAGCTGAATATCCTAATATGTGCCCCACGATTTGCTTTTTGGGATATTATATCACATTTTGAGTTACGTATAATGTTATTTTATCGAACTGGTCAATCTGCGACATATTTGGCGGAATAACTTACGTTCGCGTTGAATCCGCAACCAAAAAAGTCTTTTTTAGAGCGCGCAAGGCTAAAAAAGCTGAATATCCTAATATGTGCCCCACGATTTGCTTTTTGGCATATTATATCACATTTTGAGTTACGTATAATGTTTTTTTATCGAACTGGTCAATCTGCGACATATTTGGCGGAATAACTTACGTTCGCGTTGAAACCGCAACCAAAAAAGTCTTTTTTAGAGCGCGCAAGGCTAAAAAAGCTGAATATCCTAATATGTGCCCCACGATTTGCTTTTTGGGATATTATATCACATTTTGAGTTACGTACAATGTTATTTTATCGAACTGGTCAATCTGCGACATATTTGGCGGAATAACTTACGTTCGCGTTGAATCCGCAACCAAAAAAGTCTTTTTTAGAGCGCGCAAGGCTAAAAAAGCTGAATATCCTAATATGTGCCCCACGATTTGCTTTTTGGGATATTATATCACATTTTGAGTTACGTACAATGTTATTTTATCGAACTGGTCAATCTGCGACATATTTGGCGGAATAACTTACGTTCGCGTTGAATCCGCAACCAAAAAAGTCTTTTTTAGAGCGCGCAAGGCTAAAAAAGCTGAATATCCTAATATGTGCCCCACGATTTGCTTTTTGGGATATTATATCACATTTTGAGTTACGTATAATGTTTTTTTATCGAACTGGTCAATCTGCGACATATTTGGCGGAATAACTTACGTTCGCGTTGAAACCGCAACCAAAAAAGTCTTTTTTAGAGCGCGCAAGGCTAAAAAAGCTGAATATCCTAATATGTGCCCCACGATTTGCTTTTTGGGATATTATATCACATTTTGAGTTACGTATAGTGTTTTTTTATCGAACTGGTCAATCTGCGACATATTTGGCGGAATAACTTACGTTCGCGTTGAAACCGCAACCAAAAAAGTCTTTTTTAGAGCGTGCAAGGCTAAAAAAGCTGAATATCCTAATATGTGCCCCACGATTTGCTTTTTGGGATATTATATCACATTTTGAGTTACGTATAGTGTTTTTTTATCGAACTGGTCAATCTGCGACATATTTGGCGGAATAACTTACGTTCGCGTTGAAACCGCAACCAAAAAAGTCTTTTTTAGAGCGCGCAAGGCTAAAAAAGCTGAATATCCTAATAAAATCGGGCTTGTATGAATGGCCACCGTCAGAAATAAATAGCTGAACAAAGTAAATGAACAAAGAACGTGATTAAAATGGATCTAGCAGTGATAAAATGTATTTAAAAGCCCCCCGTCCTAACTGGTGCATATCCCTTTGTTCTATAATCCTTGGTTACGGAGCTGAGCGGCACGGTTAGATTTACCTAGTTTTACCCGATAATCGATAATTGATAATCAATCTGTGCTGCCCTCTGTTTTGAAGATGCGATTATAAATCGGACAATTTACACGCGATCAAACAGCCGTGATATATGAGTTGTTGAGTTAGTAGTCATGGCTTTCATCTTCAAGTTGAAACCAAATTTCAAGTTACCAGTTTCTTATAACGTCGAGAAATATCCATTTTAAAAGTGTGCATTTCACGTGTAACCCTATGGGAGATGTATTTAGTGGTGTGCAACCCTAAGAAGAAGAAAAATGTTAAAATATGCCCAGTTATTCGAAGCTACTGACTCAAAAATGTAAAATATATCAAATAAAGGTATCATCTTTCTTCTTTACTGACAGGTAATGCCAACTCGTCAACTTTATTTTGTATCCTATTTTTGGCTCTGGCAACACTGGAAGTTTTATGAAATTAAAAATATGCGGTTTTTTACCCAAATTTAGCACGCAATAAATCATTTTGCCTGGGCACTCATATTTGTTTTCTTGTTGGTTTTGAATATCGTATAAATTGCCCCTTTCAATTCTGGAGAGAACTGCTTTTTTATCAATGCAAGAAAGAAGTTGAGCTTATACTGATATTTTCTTAATTTATGTATAGATGGTAGAAAAGCGCAGACAGAGGAACACGAGGGAGGATGTGGCCCCTCAGAATTGGATTTTTTTCCCTTCAATTTTGAACCCATTTGGTGCAATTTGCTGTGTACTTTTGACCGATATTTTATTGAAAAGCAATCACTTCATTTCCAATCAATATTGGCTTTATATATAGGCCTATGCCATAGAGAATTTGTGCATACTGAAATAATTCTTGATTTAAAATTGTTATGTTGAAAAAACATTTCGTTTAAAAACAGCTACTGGAAACTGCTTATTCACAACACTAGCCTGTATTTAAAATATCAAATTGTAAGGGGCCTGAGCTTTCGATCCTAGCAGAATCTTTATCAAAGGCAGAATGAGACAAGATACAGTTAAGCCCACAATTATTCATACCCTTTGACAAATATGAGTTTTTGGCATTTTTCTCATATCTATACCAGCTGGAGTGGTGGAATTTTCGCTTTACACTAAAGACAATTAGTTTGCAAGTACAAATCAATATATTTGTGCTCAACATTTTTTGCATAACAATAGAATTGAACAAGAATTGTGTTTTTATGCCTGTCCAAAATTATTCATACCCTATGCCAAGTCCCAGGATTGAGGCCACTTTTTGTGATACTACACATGTTTTTGACATTCCAAACATTCTTTATATTGTGTGATAGGCTTTTATATCGTTATGCAATTATTCCATGATGTGTGCATACAATGTGGATGCATTACAAATGTGTCCTATTGAATGTACAGTGAGGGATATTATAGGACAACACTCTAGCTGAATAAGTATGAATAATTGTGGGCTTAACTGTACATACAAACACTTATATATAAACAAAACAAAAAACATTTCGATAGTTATGCTAGTTACCTCCAATATTATATCAGATTTCTCATGACAAAATTGTTGAGCACAAATTTGCTGGAAACGAGTTGGAGCGCCTATTGTACTCAGTTGCTAGGACCAAAACTGTGTATTGTACTGATGCAGGCAAGTGTGTGAATGTGCACTATAATGCAAATATAAGGGCGGAGTTAAACCGTCCAGACGAGCCCAACTGCTCCGCTTTCGTCACGATGCTATTTAACTTTCAGAGGAGTATTTCCGACTGCACGACTTGATTCACACTTGAACAATTCCCATACAAACAACACGTTGAGAGGACTCGATTGGTGGTCATGGTGCTATACATTACAAGTTAACGCTTGAGAATTGTCATTGTGGAGATATTGACCAAATAAGATTACATGACCAATTACACGAAAAGGATTGTTAGAAAAAACTCCCGAAATTGTTCAATAGATTTATAAGGCACACAGTCAATTGATAACAAATATGATAAAGTAGTATATAGGTATTAGTTTTCCAATTGCAAAATATTGTCCTGGTAAAACACACATCTTTTAACAAATAACCAATAACTTTGAAATAATATGAGCTACTTTATAATATTCAGTTTCAAATCATGTGGTTTTAGAAGCAGCAAAAAGATTTGGCTTATACTTACACCTCCCTGCTTATACTCTCTACAGACCAAAACATTTAAAATTGTTTCAATCCAAACATTAATATTTAAAATAAGACCACAACGTCATTGAAAATCCACTACTCAAAATATTCTCTATAGGCCTAATTTGTTTACATTTTGTGTTCGTCCCTCTATATAATTAATAACAATATTATACGTGTTGGGGTTATCAGTGTTTTATTTGACGTAAAACGTAGGGCCTTGGAACTGTCTCCCCCAATTTGTTTATAGTAAAAACGTCAATTTTTCGAACGCATTATTTTTCAAAAATTTACTTAAAATATGGGGGTTTGGAATGCAAATGTTGACGATTTTTGGATTTTCAAAAATAAATGTAGGTCTGAAGAGTAAATGTAGGTTAAAAAGGTTGGGGGTCTATAAGAGCGAGCAGATTGTCAGTGCCCCCTACCGCGGGACTCGAAACAGTATCTATATAACTCTCAGCCGGTCTCTTGAGTGCCTCTCGCAGATCAGACAATAATATAATGAAATATCATGTCATTGTTTTCATTTGACAATTATTCAAAATGTGTGTTTTCGTCTGAAGTCGACCTATTCATTGAGGAATTTAAAGATGTATCATGTAGCTATTAGTAACCGGTGTAGCATATAGCTTAAAAGCTCACCGTGACGTAGTTCTTTTTATAAAAGATAAATTGACAAATAGGCTTGCACTTTGATAACATAACAATAAATAACGTACATGTACAACTCATTGATGACCGGACCGAGCTGTTATATCCAAAGGGGGATATATGGAAAGAAAAATGCCAAAAATCAAGGTTGACAGCAGAAACCTGCACTATTTGGGCGCCCTTCGACATGTTCATCATGGAGTGAAAATATTTATAGATGTCAAGCGACAGAACAAGTAACTTCAAGTAAAGACCCGGTATTTTATTGTCAATTGTTTGTGTTTTCCTATCATAACGCGCCTAAAATAATACAAAATGATTTTTTCTATAACCTTATTGTCGACCAACTAGACTGCTTTGGCATTCATTATTTTGCAGAAAGATTTTAACAGTAAGCGCCCACGATCACAAGTGAAACTAACGCCAATCAGCCTTGCGCCCAAATTTAGAACTATATTCATTCCGCATCGGTTTGTCAGATTGATAATACTGTTGACTGCCTTTATTATTATAGTTGACACCTCCTTGGTTCAATGTCTTGATATTTCCATAGATGGTATAATTATATTCCATGATCGAATGATGCTGATTTATGAAAACAGACGGTTAAAATTGATAACTCCAAAATATACATGGATGAGACTCACTGCCGAAATGTACTCAGCCGTCTGACTATGGTATTACCAAAATTGCCCCAGTGAGTTCATATTCTCCCGGGTATTTTTCCTTGGTTGGATAAGCATACATTATAACTGGTTGCTGAATTGCCGACTAGTCAAATAACGACCATTCATATGCATGTTTGAAATACGGTAGGCGGAGCCGTCACCATATGTGGTGTGCATTCAAGCTGAACTCGTAGCAACCACCGTGTAATGGACTGAAATCTCCAGTCCATATGTGTACCGGTAATTCGAGCAAATTAGTGCACGCTGTGTTCCTAATGTCATCAACGTACGCATATTTATCCATTCTGACACCGACGTCTATAATAACTCCAAACATTCTTATGTCCCTCACATGCCTCCTTGCCTGCCTTTTTGTACCCCCCCCCCCCCACCCTTTTCTTTTTCTTTTTTCCCCTCTTCTTCCTCTCTCTTTCCTCCCCCTCCTTTTTTGGGGGGGGGGGGGGTGGGCCCTCACCCCCTGGATCCGCCACTGGAAGTACATATCTGATGAATACTTTGTTCGACCAGTCTTTGTACCTACTTGTTTGTACACCTTGTGGCTCTCTTTTTATAGTCATCACTGATGAGTTGTTAAACCGTGAGTTTTTGAGTATATGTTCATCATTCTGCAAGGCATTTATGAATCCCATAATGCTAGTCACAGATTGGTTTTTCTTTTCAAACGCAACCGCAAAAGACTGACATCTGCCCATCTGCACCCCCTGTAATAAAAATGAAATAAAAAAGCATTTTCACACCGTATTCCGATGAATAATCGGCATAATATTTGCACTATCAATGGTTCTTTGGTAGCTATGGCGATCGATTGCGAAAAATGAATTAACTGTGTTAACTTATAATGTCCAATTATCAATGGATTTGATGTATGCATGTTATGTGGCTAAATTGGACTCCATTGATTATCCAAAGGCGGCACAGTTTAAATTGAAGTTTTTGTACTGATCGTTTAGAAAATTTGAAGTGAATCCTTTCCGGAATCCTCAGAGCATATGAGTAATTTAACTCAAATTTTGGAATAAGAATGGTTTTATGAGTATCTCCATTGTAGACTAGAAAATACCATGAGGAAATACCAAACTTAACCAAACTTAACCAAACTTAACCAAACTTAACCAAACATAACCAAACTTAACCAAACTTAACCAAACTTAACCTAACTTATAAATCAAGAAAGCTATGTTGGAAAGGAGGCATAATTCTGTTATACCCTACACACCAACATCGGATGCGTCGTTCTTAAAAATCATGCACTATATGAATACCCCTGTGAAGGGTATAACAGAATTACTCCGGAAAGGACTGCAGAAGCATATTGTGTTTCGGGAAACCAAACTTAACCAAACTTTATCTAACTTATAAATCAAGACAGCTAAGTTGGAAAGGACTGCAGAAGCATATCGTTTTTCGGGAAAATAACCCGCCATAAGTCACGTCAAGTATAAAGTCAATGACGTCAAAGCCTAGCAACTGCCTGACAACGGGGGATGCCCTGTGTATTTTTAGCTGTTATTAAAATCATTTGGTGCCCAATATTTACCAAATAAGGTGAATTACAATAACGAAATATCAGGGGAACCAATGATACCATCAGATTTTCAACACGTGCCCGATAAAGTCATTTCCTTGCAGGCGAAAGTTGGAAACCCTATACAGCGTATTATACATGTACACATCGGAACGATATCTGGAATATTTC
>JAYJML010000572.1:0-23904 GCA_035610835.1 Ophiura sarsii
CACAGGGCGGGCGGTAGGGGCGGGGCGGGGACGGCGGGCAAGAGACGGCAGGGGAAGGCCCAGGGGACTGGGGGCGGGGGCGACTGGGGAGGCCATGAAGAAATGAGGTTTGGGAGGCAAGGGGTTACTGAAGAACGCTACGGGAGTTGGTTAATTTAGGCCTTGAAGGTTTAGATCGCACAGTACGGGGCGGGCGGGCGAGGGGAGGCCCGAAGTAATGAGGTTTGGGAGGCAGGGAGTTAATGAAGAAATGTGATACTAAAGTGCGTAACACTAACAGGGAGAGTCACGAAGTGGAAGGAAATAGTGTGGTTAAAAGTATAAACCAGGGGATACAGCTTGGGGAGATGGTTAAGGTTTAGGCCTTGGGTGTTGAGATAACCACGGTGCGGGGGCGGCAATTTCAGGTAAGGAAATAGGCCTATGCATGTATTCTTACCAATTTCGAGACAAATTTTCCGATATAGCTACTTATGTGTTATTTCACCGGGGTTCTGTCTGATAGGGCGCTACTTACTAGCGGGAGCCCGTTCGAAGAACGGGCGTCCCGCTAGTTTCTAACTAATTAAGCGAGAATGTTTTCTAATTTTGCAACAATATTTTCTAATTTTTCAACAATATCGTTTGTAAGAATGTTAAAGGTAGATGACCCGATCACATTTTCGTAACACAGAATTATTTCAAACATACGGAGATTTTCATATCATATGAAAGCTCGTATTTTTCTCATCATCATACTGAAATTTGACGGCCTAATTCGGTATAATGACAGAGAAATCGACGAAATAGCGTTGAATTACTGCGAATGGACGGTGGTTACCACCGATATAGTTTGTGTACTACGCAATGGGTACAGTTCACAGCATCTTGTGCGTCTAAAATAAGAACCATAATAGCTATGCATCTCAAATTTTGGGACACGACGTTTTTAAGGATGACCTTTCATGTAGAATAGAAAACTTCAAGTTGAAAATCGGAACATCTGCCTTTAAGGTTGGTGTCAACCCTGTTTGGGCCAAATTTATCAAGCACTGTAACTTTTAAATTATAAATGTGATGTACATAAAAGTATACATTTTTTGTAATGAAATGAGTCAGAGAATCCATTTTTGGTATCAAATTTTACTAAAATTAGTGATTTTTACATTTTTGCCCAAAAATCACCTTTTTGGCACCAAACATTTTCAGACAACCTAACAATATCAGTTTTTGATTAAAAATTCCAAAATTTCACCAAAATCATCTAAAGTCAATTATCTAGGAGCGAATTTTTTTTTTTGGCTTAAAATTTGTTTGTTTTGAAAATATTGACAAAAAAGTGCCAAAAATGAGATTTTTGAGAAAAAAACATTTTTTTGGCACTTTTTGGTAAATATTTTCAAAACAAACAAATTTTAAGCCAAAAAAAAAAATTCGCTCCTAGATAATTGATTTTAGATGATTTTGGTGAAATTTTGGAATTTTTAATCAAAAACTGATATTGTTAGGTTGTCTGAAAAATTTTGGCGCCAAAAAGGTGATTTTTGGGCAAAAATGTAAAAATCACTAATTTTAGTAAAATTTGATACCAAAAATGGATTCTCTGACTCATTTCATTACAAAAAATGTATACTTTTATGTACATCACATTTATAATTTAAAAGTTACAGTGCTTGATAAATTTGGCGCCAAACAGGGTTGACACCAACCTTAACGGGGTTTGTCTGCAACATTATTCTTTTATTCACGATTTCTAAATTTCTGTATAACACTATAATTTCGCGGATACTTAATTTTTCGAATTTAAAATGACTGCTATCTTAGCGGGCATTAAGTTTCGCGGATCTGGCATGTTACTTCCAATACAAAATGTTCAGTTTCGCGAAATTAAATACCTCGCGAAATTAATTGGTTTTACAGTATTATCTGTATTCTATCTAAGATTAGATTAGTGAGAGGATAGTGGGTCAGGGGTCGCATTCTGACGCGTCTGCGCGTCCTAGACCTCTCACTTTCTAATAGTGACGCGTCAGCTATCAAATGGGAAAGACTTGCGGGTCCCGATCAAAATTGTAGGGACCCCTTACATTTGACGATGTATGGAAATGGAAAGCTTAGAAATTCTGTAAATTACTTATATATCCTTTGCTCACCATATAAATTCATTAAAACTGCCCGTAAAAAAAGTAAAATTTTCAAATACCCAAACTTCAGGACCCCTCAATTTCTTGGGGGACCTCTTAAATTTGTTTTTTGAAGTCCTACGGGGTCCTGAAAAATGTCATGGGACCTCTCACATTTTTGATCCAGTGCTATCCCTGTAGTGGGTGTGGGGAAAAGTGTGCCACAATGCCCCCCCCCCCCCCCTCCCCCGCTATCAAATGATCCAGGATGTAACAAGACCCCCCCCCCCCCCCTCCCCCACACACACCCGTGTGAACACCATATAGCCTACTGGTCACGCTATGACACTTATTGCTAATTTAAAAACATAACACCACCACTGACTATCAGTCAGGTTATTTTCACTCTTTAAACCATGATTCTGAAGTAATTAGGAATCGTATCGCTTTGTGTCTAAAGAAAGTATTTATGATTCCTTATCAGAGTGTAAATCTGCAAGAACATCTACTTTTAAAAAAAAATCATGAATAGAGGGCGCCCCCTGGACAATCATAGATATCTTATGCGCCGTAAGGCGCTAGATAGGAAACTCCCCGCGTATTTGGTGCGTAAAGTGAAGCCGAACGTTTTTGTTTACATTTTACGCAGCCGTGCGTACTTCTGAAAAAATATTACGCACATACGCAGCCCTTTCCGCGTTATTTGTCAGGGGCTGCGTATCATCACGCCGCAAACAGCGAATTTAATCAGAAACGAAGCTGTCTCTTTTTCTAATTTAGATTGAAACTGTTTCGAAGTTATCCTATCTTTCTCAGAAATAAGTTGATCCTTCTGCGTTTTTCGGACTGCCTTTACAACCGTGACCTGGCCTCGTGATGTTGAAAGTAATATTGTTTTTGAAATAAAAATATGAAGTGAGTTTCTAGATTGAAGTAGAAACATTTTTATACTGTTTGGAAGCGTTTTTGTTTTTTCAATTTTATTTGAAACTAAACACTTTTTGAATTAAATCTTGATTTTATGATAGCCGTTTTTTAATCTATAAGTTGTTTTTCTCATCATTTTTTCACAATCACAACTAATTGATCATTTCTGTCTTCACTATCACGCTAGTAAAATAGCCTAATGACATCCAGGTAAACTAGATCAAAGAGTGACTAAATAGAAAAAGAACTATAACAGGCCGCGCCTAGGCCTACTATAATAATAGCGACAAAAAGGCACCTCCACTCAATTATTCGAGTGCAAACATTTAGAACAATACAAATAGAAAGAACAAACGGCAAATAACAAAAACAAAAGCAAATTTCCCAATACAAAAAGAAATGGACCCAAACAAGTTACACCGATTTTTTTTTGACACATAATGTGTGTTTTTGAATTTGAACGATATTTGTATCCAATCCGTGACATACCATAACATATTCGAATTTTAGATGTATTTTGAACAAGAAATTGACATATCCTAAAATCATTATCATCACAAAGTCAGTTTTTCAGTTGAAAGTCATTTTCTTGTTCAAAGTAGTCAAAGTGGGATTCGCACTCTTGTTACTGAATTGATCATATCTCGGTAATTATAGATGGATTCAATGGGATAAAGTGTATTTGATAGCGGACTAATAATATGGCTTACCAAAAGTCATGAGAGTCTGTAAAAAAAAGTGTGGGTAAATCATACCTTTCGTTGGTACGACTATGGTCGTGCCCCCCCCCCCCACACCCCAGTTTCCAAAAGCTGAGTACGCCACATGGGAGGTAGGCCTATTTCTAATTAATCTTCTAACTCATAGTCTCATGGGACACCTTTTTTGACACATCCTGCAGAGAGTTTTCCCTTTTCAATATCATGTTCACCTTTTCCAAAATATTCACATTCCCCCAAAATGATGTTTTCAAAAAAAGTGGCAATTTCCAAAATCTTATGAAAGAAAAATTCATTTCGATTGTCTTTACAATTAAAAGAAAGTTATTTTCTCTCTAAATAGGTGGTTCTTATTTAAAATAAAAAAAGATTCTTTATGTGCATGACTAGTCAATTATGTCCACCTTTCACCTTCACGTCAATAACTTCCATGTATCGTTGAAAAGCGCCACTTTTCGGAAGACATCATTTGAGGAAATGTGACTTTGAGAGAAGTAACCAATGTAAGGGTAAAGTTTGTATGGGTAGCCAAGCATGCACCCCTTTTCGTATCTTGTTTTTCAATCTCTGAAACCGCGTGGAGGTATGCAAACAAACAAAAGGGGTTAACATGGATCTTGCAGGTGAAAAAAAATGAAGAACACACATTATTGTTCCAATTAACCTTAATTGTGTCGGGGGGGGGGGGGGGGGGGGGGTGAACCCCTTTTCGAACAAAACAAGGAATTTCGTCTGAAAACGACACTTTCTAATTTAGCAATCCGATTTGCGCAAAAACGAGGGCAATTGTTTGATAGGCCTACATGACACACTACTCATCGTATTAACTTACTTGTACGTTGTAAAACTGGTTGCTTTAAATTAACTTTAACAAAAGCTTAGTGTTGTATATATATATTTATAATAGACTACCACTGCTATTATCAGGCTTACCTTTTTTCTTTTACGCGAACAAACCATCCCTAATTTGGGGAAATTGCGGAAATAATAACACGTTGGCTGTGAGCGAAGCACTGTCAGCAAGCGCTGTACCGTAGCACGGGTGCGTATCTCGACGCGGGGAAGTACGCCGCACAATTCAAACGCGTACGCACGCGTGCGCACTTTTGTCAGCTGGGTACCGAAAAGTACCCAGCTGAATTATTCGTGAGCTGAATTAACAGGGGAAGGATAGGTCGCGTCAAGGCGCGAAGGGCTGGTGCGTGGCTTCATTCTTTTTGGGGAGTTTCCGATCTACGCTCCGCTTAGATATCTATGTGGACAATCACATAATATGCCTTTAAAGGTAGATGTTCTGATTGCTGGCCCGAATTTCAACTCGATGTTTCCTATTTTACATGAGAAGTCATCCTTAAAATTGCCACATTCCAAAAGTTTGAGTCCCCTCTTTTAGAAGCAGGTCTCAAGAAATGTGCCCATTGAGTAGTACACAAGGGTACACACCACCATAACCTTCCGCGGGCCAGGGTGCAGGGGTACTAAAGTCCCTAAAAAAACTTTGATTGCTGCTTCAAATGTGAATATTTTGACGAGATTATCACCATAGGTCTTAGATTTGAAACCTTCACGATTGTAATCTGAAATGTAAAAAGTCACGAATTATTCTTGGGCGTGAGTCTTGATCACACGTGTAAAGCGGCCCGAAACTCTGATTTTCCTGATTTTTACGCACTATAAAAGCTAGTGATTTGCGAAATCAAAATTTCTGAAAAACTGGGACTGTCGATCATATGTGAAATGTTGACAATATTAAAGAAAACAAAATTACGAAGATTTTACAACAAAAATAAATATCCCAGCTAAGGAGAGGGACCCCAGGAGAAGCGATTGAACATCGGGTTTCTAACGCACGTTTCAATGGAAGCGACTATGGTGGTGTATACCCACAAACTGGCTGGTGGTTACCCACCTTTGGCAGTGATTCACAGTGGCGTACCCAGCTTTTGGAAACTGGGGGCGGGGTGGGGGGATGGGGCACGGTATAGTTGTAACCGACGATAGGCATGATGTACCGCCGAGAAAAATCGTAAAAGTTACCAATTTATTCCTGCCAGCAGCTGAAATCTTAAAAAGCGCTCACCATACTAATTTCACACAATAAAGAAGGGGCATCTATCATTATTGGCCGTTCAGATAGGGCACAAACAAAATTTGCCAACGTATCCGTGAACAAAATTCGGGGGGGGGGGGGTGTAAAAAGCTATTTATTGGTTAGCAGGGGGGTCATGTAATTTTCAGTTTCAGCTGTAGGGGGAGGGGTAGGTAATTTTGACATATGAGTCTCGAATTTGACAGGTTCGCCACCCACGTGTTTCTCATCTACATTATCTATGAGGCCATGCGCCACTGATTCAATTTTTGACGAACATGCAATATATTCAGCTGTTTGTTATGGGCTCAGTGGCGGCGCTAAACTTGGGGCAAGGGGTAGGGGTGGGGATTGGGGGGTTGGCAGGCATTCCCCACCTAACACATTTGTTGCCCTTCACTTTGCCCCCCCCCCCCCCAAAAAAAAAAAAAATTTAAACAAAATTACTTAACATTTGAAACAAATTGGCAATTTGTCCGCGTATTTTCTTACCAAATTAGATTAGGCCTACGCTAGACCAAATATTGACAATTTAAGCATAAAACAAAACACGCGCGAGTTTTCATACCAAATTAGTTAGAAGTAGACCACTTTTCACAATGTCAGCGTAAAATGGCAGAACAATAAAAAATATTATTTTTTATTTTTTTATTTTTTTATTATTTTTATTATTATTATTATTATTATTATTATTTTTTTTTTTTTTCATTTTTTTTTTCATATTTTTTAAATATTTTAAAAATATTTTTTAATTATTTTTTTAATTATTTTTTTTAAATATTTTTTTATTATTGTCAAATTTAAGGGGGCGCCCGCCCCCCTCTGTATCCGCCACTCATACTATATTATACTACCCCCCCCCCTCCCCCCTGTATCCTCAACTCATACTATACTATACTATTTCCCCCACCCCACCCCAACGTGGTTACTGGAATTACTTTATACGAAGTCATGACCCGTTATATACCCTGTACACACACCCCACCTCTGATTGGGACGCATTTTATCGATACGCCCAACCCTAAAACCAGAAATGCCCGTGGTGGACGAGCTGCAAATAATATAATATATCGCGCGTGTTTGTATATTTACCTTCCTTTTTTGCATTTCCTGGACAAACTGTGTTACATTTAGACCCGTTTCGATCTATTTGGACCCATTTGGATCTATATTGGACCCGTTTGTACCCATTTGGATACATTTGGATACATTTGGATCCATTTGGACCCGTTTGGACCCATTACCAAATATACAAACACCCTTTAATTTATACTATAGCGAGTCTATGGGCCCATATCAACACATAGCAAACAACCATCTTTAAAAACTAGACATGCTAGAGTAGAGCCTGCACTTACCATGCTTACAGAATGTGCATCTATATTTTCCGGCTCTTCTGAGACAAACTTGTTTTTTTATTTGGCCTACAGACGTTATGTGAAGTACAGACTTGGCGAATACTCACATTAAACGATGTGTTATGGAATTTCAGACACAATGATTCCCACTATTTTGTACTGGAACAGCTATTTTGACAGGGTCTATTCGCAGTACGATACTGCGGATAACAAGGGGTTGCCAGCTTATTCACAGTACGATACTGCGGATAAGAAGGGTTGACCAGCTTATTCGCAGTACGATACTGCGGATAAGAAGGGATGCCAGCTTATTCGCAGTACGATACTGCGGATAAGAAGGGGTTGACAGCTTATTCGCAGTACGATACTGCGAATAAAAGGGGTTGCCAGCTTATCCGCAGTACGACAGTGCAACAGTTTAAAATGACTTTTTAACGTTTTATGTCCCCTTTAAGGGAAGTGTCAACCCTTTTTGGCGCCAAATTTATCAAGCATTTTAAATGCGTGCATAAAAGTGTTTTTTTTTAATGAAATGAGTCAAGAGTCAGAGCTGACTCTATTTTGAGTATCAAATGTCATTCAAATCGATGTTGGCACCCCAAAACGCCCTAGTAGTTGACAATGGTTGAGACTTGAGAGAGGGTAAACTACTAACCTAATCAATTTTGGCGCCAAAAAAGTAAGGGTTAGTAGTTGAGAGGGAGGAGGGTGGGGGGGGGGGGGGGGGGGGGGGGGGGGGGTAAACTACATTATAATTTATTTTGGTGCCAAAAGAGTTAGTGTCTCATGTTTAGTCGAGAGGGGAGGGGTAAACCCGACTAACAATACACCGGGCAATACCCCGGGCAATACACCCTCTTAAATGTCATTAATATTGATTTTTGTGCCTAAAGAGTTAGTGTTTCAGGTTAGTAGTTGAAAAGACTGACATTGGAAAAGGGTATAGGTATGTGCCGCGCTCTGAAGAACCCCTTTTTCACCCTCTGCTGCTAGCTCTTATGACCCCCTTTTGAGCCTGCATCAGTTCTTAAGACCCCCAATGTTATTGAAAATTCAAAAATCGCGAAATTTTGCGTTCCAAAGCCCCAATTCTTCGAAAATGTTGCGTTCTAACACCAAAATGTACGTTCTTGTTTATCAACATTGAAATTTAGGCCAGTTCTCAAGCAGGGCTGTCAACTCTCCCGCATTAGGCGGGAGTCTCCCGCATAGACAAGTTTCTCCCGCACTCCCGCATAGCATATAAAATCTCCCGCATCAACAAAATTACCTCAATTAAAGTGTGTATCAACACCTTTATACTAGCTTCCGTCGGTACATTTGCGATTTTGACCATGCAATTTTCGTGCGGATTTGAGGAAAACATCATCCCTACCCCCCCCCCCCCTCTCCCGCATAGACACTCTTTCTCCCGCACTCCCGCATAGCATATAAAATCTCCCGCATCAACAAAATTACCTCAATTAAAGTGTGTATCAACACCTTTATACTAGCTTCCGTCGGTACATTTGCGATTTTGACCATGCAATTTTCGTGCGGATTTGAGGAAAACATCACCCCCCCCCCCCCCCCCCCCCACTTATCAGGATTTCAGCTGCTGACGGGGAAAAATTGTGCATGTTTTACGATTATTTTTTTGAGTATGTACGGGATATGTATCTCTCCCTCCCAGCAAATCCCAAAAGTTGACAGCCCTGCCTCAAGACCTATACTTTTTTGAAAAAATCAGTTCCTAAGACCCTATTTTTCGTCATAAAATCGACTCAGTTCAGTTCTGTAGCCCCCCTTTTTGAGACCCTGGGCGGCACACTCCTACCCAAAAAAAAGTTGAGTGGGGGGGGGGGGGGGGTAAACTACTAACAAGACCCCTCTTAAATGTCATTAGAATCGATGTTGGTGCCAAAAGAGTTACCGGGTCTCTGGAATTACATTACATCAATACATGTGAAAAAGTCTCCCTTGTCACCATCAATAACGAATGCAATTGTATCAGCATTTTACATGTTTTTAAGGGTGGCATTCCAATTTCCAACATATTTAAAACACTGTTTTAATCCAGTTTGCTGAGGGCATGTATTTTTAGTAGAAACAACAATAATGGCAATTTTTAATGTTCATCTCAGTTGAATTCTGAAGATGAAGTAAATGAATTCAAATAAACTTTCATTTCTCTGAAGTGCCACTATATTTGCAAATTTTAATAACTAAGTGAAAGCTTGAGGGATGGACCAAACGACATCCGGGTATTTTCCAGGTAGGCCTATTTGATTTGTGATTGGCTGTAAACCGTACTGCGAATAGTAGACAAACTGTTATAATTCGCAGTATCGTACTGGGAATAGCCAGTTCGTTTTGACATTACCTCGCGCGGTAATTGACTTTACGACTATAGAGAGCTCGTCTCCTATGGACAAGGGAGCACTGTACCAAATCAATGCGCAATTCGTGTAATCCTATAATAGTTCCGGAAAAGCACGAAGACTAGGCTTGTAAATGTGAGGTTTTCGGGCAATTTGTTTCTCCGGGGATGGTATGTTTGTATTTAAATGAACGAATGGGACCTACCCGTTGCACCTACAATGATAAAATACGGGCGTAAGCACCTGCCTAAATGGTAAACAGGCATGCCAGAAAACGTGAAAAAGTGAGGGCGCTATGTGCAGGTCCGTAGCGGAAAATTTAGCATAATAACCCCTCATGGAACAAGGCTTAAATTAAAGTTGAGAATGGTCATAGGTGACAAGTATGCCATAAATGTAACCGGAGGGTAGAAAAGGTGTCTTGAAATATGGCACTTTTACACGTATTTCAATGAGAAAGATATTTGGTGTGGTGCTCCCACAACCACTTGTGGGAGCACTGTACCAAATCAATGCGCAATTCGTGTAATCCTGTAATAGTTCCGGAAAAGCACGAAGACTACATTAGAAGCTACATTAGCTTTTATAACCGACCTTGATTTCACAGCTGAGTACCCATCTCCAATTTATAAAGACCTAAAGAGATGTCAAGAACGGGGTCAAGAAGCACATACTATAGGGAGCTGGTCTATGAAACCACACACACCCCTTGTATGTAGGGGTGTGCACACATAATGGCATGTGCAGTGCTAACGCGGTATATTTAAATGCACGTTCCCTGTGGTTATGCCTGGTGAATCATTTGTTTGCATACAAATAAAGCTAAGAGGGCGTGTAGAATGCATACTCATTGCTTAAATATGTGCAGTTTAAAAACAAAAACAAAATCATAAAATTGTCTCATACCATTTTGTTGTGTATGTCTTACGCTTTAATTTGATAGGTCACAAACCCATATTAAAGGTATGGTTATGTTCAAATTAAGTCTCGAATATAGGTACTTAATTATGCAAATATTTAAATAAAGAGAAAAATACAAAGACATGTTTTAATTTGCTCATACAAAAATGTCGGAATTAAGAATATGCACATTGTATCTTATTCCCAGGCTTCCATGATGTACACATCTTTAGATAAAAAGTCAAATGTGTTTTGGACTAGATGCTTATTAAATATGCATAACATATGCAAATGAGCTTAATTAGCTAAATAGTTGTAATACAAATTTGCGTTGAGGCTTTGATGTCATGTGTCTTCAAACTTGACTTAATTGGAAGAAAAGTGTTGTTGTTATTGTCATGTAAGTGATGTTGGTTAAAACAGGCATTTATGGTAAGTTGCACTGTAGGCTTGTAAATGTGAGGTTTTCGAGCAATTCGTTTCTCCGGTGATGGTATGTTTGTATTTAAATGAACGAATGGGACCTACCCGTTGCATCTACAATGATAAAATACGATATTTTTAATTTATCGACCTAAATAGTGCCCAGGGCGTAAGCACCTGCCTAAATGGTGAACAGGCATCCCAGAAAACGTGAAAAAGTGAGGGCGCTGTGTGCAGGTCCGTAGCGGAAAATTTAGGTCAAAGGTATATTATGTGATCTTTCCAGGAAACGCCCTCAACATCGAAATAAAAAATTAAAAGAAGATTTTCTTGCAGATTTACATTTCTGATCATAAATCGTACATACATTCCAAGTTACAGGGCGATACGATTCTTAATTACTTCAAAATCATGATTTTAGAGTGAAAATAAACTGTCGGATAACTCCGACAGTTTATATTTTCACACTAAATTCACTCTAAAACCATGATTTTGAGGTAATTAGGAATCGTATCGCTCTGTAACTTGGAATGTATGTATGATTTATGATCAGAAATGTAAATCTGCAAGAAAATCTACTTTCTAAAAATAATAATGAATAGAGGGCGCTCTCTGGAAAAGATCACATAATATGCCTTTAATAACCCCCCATGAAACAAGGCTTAAATTAAAGTTGAGATGTTGCTGAAAATGGTCATAGGTGACAAGTATGCAATAAATGTAACCGGAGGGTAGAAAAGGTGTCTTGAAATATGGCACTTTTACACGTATTTCAATGAGAAAGATATTTGGTGTGGTGCTCCCTTTAACGCATGGCCATTTCCAATAAAACCGAGTTTTGAAGTGGAAGATGGGTTCAAATTGCTTAAATATGCCTTGATTTACATTCGAAACACCCTTTATATCAATGTCGGACGTTAATATCAAGAAATTTACATGATTTTCTCGAGAAATATCCAAGAAAATTGCTCTAAAGCTCCAAATTTAGAGTCAAATGGCTATGGGTCTGTTTCGCGATTTATAGATAGAGAGTCACGTTACCCTTGGCTAGAAGTCCCTCACGTGCAAGAATACTCCCTCTTAGGTCTATATCAAGTAACTTGCATCTCAGTTAAAGAGTTGATTATCTCATTTTCAAGTTCAAAGCTTTATTTAGAGTTTAGCATTCTCATTTAGGTCAACGAGTTGTCAAAATTCATATTTGGCCCCACATTGGCTCAGAAAAGAGCAACAAATCGTTAAAATTGTACATTTAATGCTTAACACAATACCCTAGGGGTAATATCGTGACAAAAATGTAATTGTGCGTTTGCCTACTAGGTAATTATGATTCTCTAGGTAAACAAATGGCTTTTGGAGGCTTATTGTCCTATAAATATTAAAATACGGGGTCTTTTACCCCCCCTCACATAATTTAGCCATTAATGGCATACAGGTATCTCCTCAATGAATACGGCTTGATATAGTGATTATATGTTTAAGTTATTATGTTTGTCGATAATTAAATATGTCATATATGCTATTAACATATAAATTTATGTATACAATGTAAACAATGAAAGATCTAAAAGTACACGTTTGGTCATGAAAGCAGGCTTTAAAAGTAACAGTTATGGGTATTTTGGGTATAGAGAAAGATATTTGGTGTGGTGCTCCCTTGTGCCGAAATAAAAACAAATACAACCCGTGATTGTTTAAGTAGAGTCATATTCCCGGGGGGGGGGGGGGGGGGGGGGGGGGGTCGGTGAACATACCAAGCGGGTACGCATCCGCGTCCAAAAAAAACGTCGAAAAGGGTCCATATTTCACCACACGACGTCGTCGACGTCTTTCTGAAAAACGGGTACTTTTTAGGGGGCATCGCACTTTAGGGTATCCATTTACATTACAGCATCGAGGTATCGACGTTTAGGGGTATTGTTGTATGTTTGACTTTTCAATAAACATGCAAAATGTTGAAAACAATCTTCAATATTTCTTTACTTTAATTGTATATCCCATGCATATCTGTATGAATGTCACATGATATGAATTAAGATTATTTTAAGCATAAATATATTACGCTATTTAGGGGTGCATTATTGAGTGTTGGTAACGCCGTTTAGGGTAGGGTTTGTATGTGTTACGCCATTTAGGGGTATCAAAATAGTGTTCCGGTATACGCCATTTAGGGTCCATTTCAGAGATGCTTGGACGCGCATGTGTACCCGCTTGGTATGTTCACTGACCCCCCGGGGTCATATTATCTTGGATTCCGTGACCATTTTCTTGATACCTTAGTTTCTTAGTGAATTTGTCAACTAGAACCATTTTTAAAGAAAATGAGCTCCCATGCACCTCTCAAAAGTGACGGGAACGTTCTTTTATAGCGCAAATTCCAAAATGGCCGTCATACAGGGACCCGAAAATTCAAAGAGCTTCAATTAAGCTAAGAAGTATACCAAATTGTTAGGCTGAGCACAAGGATTCCGAAAAAGTATAGTTTGCCCTACTTCCGATGTTTGGTTAACGAGTTATCAGGTAAAACGTAAAAAGGTCGTTGACCTTTGCATATGGGGTCAAAATTTAAACTTGCTCTCATATTAAAAAATGATATCTCAAATTGTTCGTCTGATTGCAAGGATTCCAGAAATGATAGTTTTTACCACATAGAGTGTCTGTTGTACCTTATACAGGGGTCAAAAGGTCAGTACACCTCGACCTTTTGACCTACACAAAATATTCCCGGTGGTGAAAAAACCCACTATTTTTGGAATCCTTGTGATCATACGAACAATATGAGATATTGTTTTTCAAAATCGGAGCAAGTTTAAATTTTGACCCCATATGCAGAGGTCAACGACCTTTTTACGTATTACCCGATAACTCGTTAACCAAACATCGGAAGTAGAGCAAACTATACTTTTTCGGAATCCTTGTACTCGTCGAACAATTTGGTGTGCTTTTAAGCTTAATTAAAGCCATTTGAATTTTTGGGCCCCTGTATATGACGGCCATTTTGGAATTTGCACTATAAAAGAACGTTCCCGTCACTTTTGAGAGGTGCATGGGAGCTCATTTTCTTTAAAAATGGTTCTAGTTGACAAATTCACTTAGAAACCAAGGTATCAAGAAAATGGTCACGGAATCCAAGATAATGACTCTACTTATTGTAACGCCTGAGCCTTTACCCGATTGTTACTCTAAACTGTTATTCCTTGATTAATGTTTACAAATGATGATGCCTCGTTTTAAGAGAAGACTTTGTAATTTTGTATTTTTAATTTTTATTGTAAATTGTACCATGCTCCAAAAACTTCAAAATTGTATGTCACCATTCCAAAAGTTGTTAGTACAAATTAAAATTTATTCAAATTAAGATATTTTTTTGAGGTTGTTTCTTAGGAATTTTATCGATCTGTTTATTTTTGATTTGAGGACAAATCCTTTTTATTCGGTGGGGGTAGTGTAACGCCTGAGCCTTTACTGCCCTCACCCGATTGTTACTCTAAACTCTTATTCCTTATTAATGTTTACAAATGATTATGCTGACGGACGAGTTGACTTGTGCCAATTTATCTTTGACCTACTGCTATGTCACTCTGGGCTGACATACTGCGCGTTGGGATTAATCTCATATCTTTCGATCTTTTCAGACGACGGTGGCTACGAACGGCCGTTAATTTTGAATTTCCGTTGGTTTCAATGTAACAATGGATTTTGATTATATGACCCCATAAAATTCATCATAGGTTAGAAGAAAATATTTCCAATCCAAAACCGTTCGGGATGGCTAATCATCCCAATTGTAAATGCTATTTTTTGAATTTAAACCGTTGTTAAGCGGTCGTCCCATTCACTTGATCAGGTAACCTCGTTCGCATATTTTAACCTGAATACTCGTGAATACGCCTATGTCCAGCGTCGTCTGGATCTTTTATTCTTTTTATCTTGAAATTAGCGTTATTTGCGATCTAAATTGTCCTGAATGTTTCCCCTCTAGTGCTCCGACCTAGCCTCTTCTTATGGTACGCAATAGCGGTATAGAAGTGGCTAGATTGGAGGCCTGGATGGGCGACGCATTTTCGCGTGTCCCGCGTTGCCGGCGATGCATTGCATTGCATCGCCAGCGACGGCTCGCGTCGACTGCCGTGTGTGGCGCCCTTATGGTCGGCGCATATGGCGACGGATGCGAGCATAATTAGTTTACCTTTTGTTCTGATCAGACGTGTTTATTTTTACGGGCAACATAGCCGACCATTTTAGTGACTATGACCATTCCATATTATAGCGGCTGTCTCTGTATTTTTAGAGATTCAATGTGTTTCACCGGATTAAAACACTGATACATTTGTTGCCGCCGTGCACAAGAACGTTATATTTTGGTTTGTATTTTGCCTGTAGTCGTCGTCTGTATTTGTTTTGTTTAGTTCATCTCTTTATTTAGCCACCGTAAACAAGCTACACGCTACCTAGCAATTTGTTTGTTTGTTTATTACATGGTTGGTCCGTACGGACACACTCTGGGTCCTGAAGGGACCAGGCTCAACCACTGCTCGGGCCAGGCTTACAAATCCTATATATAAGCATGCTGGCTAAATGAAATGAAAGTATGGATGAAAGAGTCATTTTACTCATAAACATTATTTACTAATTATTAAACATTGATATGGGCTTCAAGATGACCAATAACCTTTCAAATGCCGTTTGTTTTGTCTTAACTAGCTTGATTAAAGTTGATGACCGAAAGTCAAATAATATGTGCTATTTTTATGAAGAAATGCTTTGGACATAACAGCAATTGCCCTAGTTGATTACATTATATTTGGCTGTAATATTTAGATAATCTGAAAGATAATTTAATTGGCTTTCAAATGGCGTTTATTAGTGATCATTGGTGTTTACTTTTCTCAATCTAAAAATATGGTTGATCTACAATGAGCACTCAAAATCGGGCTTGTGACACTTTTTAGAAAAATATTTTTTTTGTGTGTGAATGTGTCATTTTCATCTTGTAACATTTCGTATTTGTATTTGGTGTATACGAGTTTCAAGATAACTAAATCACCTATCGTATGCAGTTTGTTTTGTCGAATTTGCTTGAGTCTTACCCACAGATAGGCCTATGCTTGTTTGGCCATGAGAAAACAAAATCAAAATTGTGCTAGTCTTTTTAACATCCATATATAGGCCTACAGTAATCTTAAATGTGTGATTTACTGATTACTAGTTTTCCATTAGCTAACATAATAACACCGATATCTCTGGTACATCTCCGCATCAATTTACACATCAATAGGGTTTAGTCCTGTCTCTAAATAATTTTTCCCTTCGAAGGACACGTTGATTTTGAATTACAAAAAGTTGCATTGCCATTTTGGAGACAAAAGCACACAGGGAAAATGAAGTGACAACCAGCACAAATTAATTTGTTTGTAGATTGTTATTGTTTTAATTTCCCGCCAAATTGGCATGTGACCATACTTACAATTGATTTTGAATAAGTTACAATAGATACACTCTAAATTGGATCAGCTTTATAGTTATATAAAGTTGATTTGAAGAAAGTTACAATTGATTTTAATACTTGTAGTGGATATACAGGCAGTCCCAAAATGATAAGTACCCATCAATGCCCAAAGTTCAGTCATTTCTTTCAACATCAAAATCAATGGAATTAGGTCCGTTGTTTTTCTCATCATCCCTGCCATACTGTACCCTTTCATTAGAATTTTAGATCGTGAATGTCGGATTTATCAAACTCAAGATACACTCTCAAGCTTAAGGCATGGTGATTTCACCTTTTCGACAACGTGCAAAGTGTGTGTTAAACAACTTGTTTGAAAGAAACAAATGCATTCTCTCTCATAATCTCTTGTCTGTTAACCCTAACCCCCGAGGCACATAGGCCTAATATGTTTTGGAAAATTAACATATTTTTTTCGCGGCCAAAAAGCGAGGGGGAAAAGGGGCCCACGGCCCCGAGGCTCGAACCCCGGACCATGTCTTACTCAATGGAGGGTAACTTCAGTTAAATAAGTCCGATATTCATGATCTAAAATTCTAATGAAAGGGTACAGTACAGGCTGTCCCAAAATGATTAGTACCCATCGATGCCCAAAGTTCAATAATTTGTTTCATCATCAAAATCGATGGGATTAGGTCCGTTGTTTTTACATCATCTTTGTCATACTATATTATTTTATTAGAATTTTAGATCATGAATTTCGGATTTATCAAACTCAAGATACACTCCATGTAAAACATGGGGATTTCACCTTTTTGACAAAGTGCTAAAAAAATGTGTGTGCTATTACAGCTTGTTTGAAAGAAACTTGTGTATTCTCATAATCTCTTGTCTACTCAATATAATATTTTGTGTCTTTCTGTTGTAACTGTTATTAGTTATGGGTGTTCAAATCATTAAAAATTCTTCTCCTTAATTCAATTTAACGGGTAAAAGAAGTTTGTCACACTTGAGTGACCCCATGCATTGTTTTATTTGACAAGTGTTTAGGGACTTCTAAATGAAGTGGTATTTGGTGAATCACCAGTGGCTTAGATTTCATTTTCACATTGGAGAATGGATTTCGTGAGGTTAAACACTAAGAGACTATATCATTTTTAGCAAGTTTATAGGAAACTGCATCCCCAATATGAAAAAGAAGTCTAAGCCACTGGTAATTACCCATGACCACGTCTTTACTAGCCCTCCTCGTAGGGCCACTATCACTATCCAGGGAAATACTATACTAAGATAGAATATAGAAACACTATCAGCCATCCTAGCCGAGTCGAGTTCGGTTCTCGGGTTTGTCGGTTCTCGGATGGGGAGCATTTTTTCTAGTATTAGTATAGATAGAGTAGTCCTAAAGGTAGGACTAGTCTTTACCTGTTTAAATGTCCCTCAAGTTTAGCCTCAAAACCAGCTCAATATAGAAACAAAGCTTGGGGTCGCTCATGCGCGTGACGATCCATTTTTACTCTTCAAATTTAATCAAAATGAAGAAGTATAATAGTTTGAAAAACAATACGATACAACAGCAGTTTAAAATAGAAAGGAACCAAAGCTATTAGCAGACATGAGATTAAGAGAATGTATAGTTTCTTTCAAACAAGCTGTTTAAAAACACATTTGTTTTGCACTTTGCCAAAAAGGTGAAATCACCATGTCTTACACAATGGAGTGTAACTTCATTAAAATAAGTCCGATATTCATGATCTAAAATTCTAATGAAAGGGTACAGTATAGCAAATATGATAGAAAAACAACGGATCTAATTTCATTGATTTTGATGATGAAAAAATTTATTGAACTTTGGGCATCGATGGGTACTAATCATTTTGGGACAGCCTGTATATCAAATACAGGGTGAGTCAAAATATTCATGTCCTGATTTCACAGATTTTTTAAACCAGTTCAAACACAAAAATTAATTCAGTTAATGAAATAAATGCACAGCAAGAACACAGCTATTACCTACATTTTGTTTCATTCAAATTGATGATTCAAAACGGGAGATATGTGCTTTTCCCCAGATTCTATGAGATTCAATCTGTATGAAGAAGTGTTTATACTCTTATAATCAATGAAGAAATTGACCAACTTACAAGAAGTATTTTTCCTCTTTTTTTTAAACGGGACCTGAATATTTTGACTCTCCCCGTATGATGAAAAAACAACGGATCTAATCTCATTGATATGATAATGAAATTATTGAACTTTGGGCATCGATGTACTATGTTGTTAGGTGCATGTCAAAATCCCCATATAATATTCAAATAAATGGCTCTATAACGATGCTTATATATCGCTTTACACCGAAGTCCCTAAGCGCTCTACAAAAAGAAATACAAAATACAAAATACAAAATACAAGAACAAAAATAAGTACAGGTACATTGTGGAGAAAAACAACATGTGAAAGGCATAATACACAATACAAATCAACTACAAAAAAACCAAAGCAAACAAATGTGTTTTAAGAGATGTCTTAAATTAATAAATTGGTTAACTGTCAGAGAGTTTTTGACATGAAGAGGTAATTTATTCCAAAATTCAGCAGATGCTTTGCAGAAAGACCGGGTGGAAGTGAAACAATAATGATAATTACACATTGAATAATTGTACCAAGTGATATTTCAAAACAACGTGATTATCCATTTATAATTGCAAATTGCCTATGAATACCATGTTGTTGATGAATATTTGAAGACATCAGCATATTATGTTCAAGGATATTACGTTAATAAGCGAAAGTCGAAACACCAATTAACCAATTCAACGGGAAATGGTTGTATAATTAGCATATAATTATAAATTAATGAAGTATAAAACATCACTGATTTATGATCAGGAATAGTTGTATTATTAGCGAATAAAATAGCTTAATGAAGATGATATTAATGATACCACGAAGCATCACCATGTCAGTCATGAATGCCCTAACGGCGTATAGGCCTATTATATATTATATATTATATCCTTGGTGTACTATTATACAAATATTTACTGAGGGCCCCTCCCTAATTTTTCCCAGCCCCCCACCAAAGTATTTCTAAACACTCCCTAATATACAAAAAAAAATCAAAGTCATAATAGACCTTCTGGAATAGAAGTCGTAACTCATGCTTTCGCAATCGTCATACATGTATACAGCCTGTATGAAGAAAATCTATACAATCTTTCAACCTAGCAATTTCATTTAAAAGTTACAAAAAAACCACACGATTGAAATGGTTATCTCACTTGATAACCGTTAAAGGTGTATGTTCCGATCACTTTTTGGGGGCTATGATTTTTTTTCACATCAAGATATTTTTATATCAGAAGAATCCCCATATTTTTCTCATTATGTTTGTATAATCTTAGGGGCCAGAAATGTGCCATTTAGAAATTATAGGCTAAAATGTGGTGAATTACTGCCAAAGGTGGTTAACCACCAACCAGTTTGTGTACAACTCAATGGGCAAATATTGTGTGAACTTATGCTTCTAAAAATAGAGCCGCTGGAGTTATGCAACTCAAACTTTGGGAGGCGACAATTTTAAGGATGACCATTCATGTAAAATAGAAAACATCAAGTTGAAAATCGGGTCAGCAATCGGAACATCTACCTTTAACAAATACACACATATAAGGAGTTAGCTACAGAGACCTAGAAAATGTTACTTTACTGATATATTACATCGCTACAAATACTATGAGATGTTTTCTATTTCTACACAAACTATTAGTGCATGTACTATATTGGATAATGATTACATTAATAAGTCAAGAATAACTAACTACAGTGATGTAGGCCTAAATGCTCACAATCAAAATATGACTTGTACCTGTATGCAGATGTATGTTACTATATACATGTACATACGTACTGTTAGTTGCACAAATTTTCAGCAAATCATTCACTTTAATAACATCTATTTTATCCTTCATCATAATTTGGGTGTATCCTTGGTGAAATGTAAGATATTTATGAATTAAACTAGTGTAAAGACCCTATTACGGGATAAGACTGTATATATTTATTAATCCCTTATCCTTAAACGAAATATTTTGTGCTAAGCTTAATATTTCATGCAGTGATAAACCTAATTTGAAATACAATTTTTATCAGAGATCGCCTTGACAAATTGTTTCACACCCTGATGATATTCCTTCTCCTCATTTCTTGTTTCTGGTCTGTTGCACGATAGTAAATCAAATAATATGTAACAAATAAATGTGTCTAAACGATTCCTAGATCATTTCAATTATAGTGATTCTTAATTCATTCATCATTTCCATATTGATTTTTTATCTTTCTTTATGGCCATGTGTAGGGATGTTCATATAATTGACTATAGAGGGCGACATTTTTTTTGAATTAAAAAAAAAAAAATGTCGAAAACTCCATGTTTACCTCTTTTAAATCCATCGGAAAAGTACGAAACAAGCTGGGTGTATTCACTGATGTCTAAATAACCCCACACAAGCAACTGGACATCATGAAAGTAAACCCTTTTTTACCTAAAATGATTTAAAATGTGCATGACTTGACCAGTTTTCAGCAATATGAGGCAAACTACTTTTGGTTATAACTTTTTTATTATTCAGCCTGCAGACAAGGTTGAACCATCATTTTTTATTGTAAAGTACTTTGTTTCCATGTATTCCATTTTCAAAGAGATAATTTAATTTTCAAAATTGTATGAACATGCCTACCATGTGTTTTGAATTCACCGCCCAAAAAGGGTGGCGGCGTTGCATTTTTGGTGTCGAATCATCCATCTCTCTCTGATAAATCAACAACGAAATGTGGTAGAGATATGATTTTGTTGTCATTTGAAAGCCTATTTATCTAGCTACATTGTGTAAATAAATCAGGTATTTCTATAACTGTTTGGCTGAGATATGATTGATTATATTTCGAAAGTCAGGGGTGGCGGCGGTGGCGATGGCGGCGGTGGCGCTGTGTACAATCTCTATGGGGAATATAAATTTTTTCCCAATTCTACGTTTAATTTACAATAACTCCTTATCCCTGTATGGTACAAACATGATTTTGCTCTCATTTTATAGATTGTTTTATATTCTATAAGTTTCCGTTTCAACAAACGTTTCAATTATTATGTAACAATTGTAATCATGAATCGATTGCATTGTCCTTGGCTTTCTCCCCATTCGTTACACAGTGAACTTGCCCGGTTCATCGGTTTTACATACATGACCATAACAAAAAAGTATTCACCCGATGATAGCAAAATTATACATTTATGGAAAGCTCTCAATTAGGGAATTCAACTATGTTGTTTAAATCAGGATAGGGTGCATTGTACCCCAACAAATAATATTTGTAAACTCTAAAAAATATGAAATTTAAATGTTTGTGCTCATTCACTTCCCGTTATAGTATATTTCAACAAGTTATACAACTATTATGTTCTGATGGGTAATTGCATCCAGGAACTAATATGCACAGTAAAATTATGATTGGGATAGGTATAAAAATATTATTGAGCTTTAATCGAAATATGAAGAAAAAAATAATCGATATTTTTTAAACATTCTTTATCACAAAATGTTACCATTAGATCCTATCTAAATTCCAATAGCATTGTAATATTACCGCTCAGAAAATCTATACCTTTTATGGTGTAGAACAATCAGTAAATTGCGATATGCTTATTCGAATCTTAGATGGTGTAAAATGTCAAAATCTGGATATGCAACGGGAAGGGTGGCGAGTTCAAAACACATGGCCTTATAGAATTCAGTATATAACACGAGCATTGAAGAGTGATCCTTTCCTAAAGTGTTCTTTCTCTTTCTAACTGTTATCTGGATGTGGGGCGTCCACCACGTCAGCTTTCAGAGTGTCTGTATCCGTACGCCAATCAGCGATGCCAAGCAGAGAAAACTCGAAAGATGTTTGAAGCCACGAGTAGGTATATTCAGCTGTTGTCTATAGCAAAAGAGCACATGTTCTATACTTTCTCTGTACATGTAGGCTACTCTCTTCTTATCATATGGATAAATTGAAGACATAGATCATGACTTAAGAATGTCTCGTGACCAACCTCCTTCAAGTTAAATTGCGCGATACAGATAGGCATATATAATTTGGATACCTTTCGAATAAATAATCGTGTTTCTCAGGCGCTATCCTCTTCGGAATTTCTGGTCTCTATAGTTCTGAGGTTGAAGAGGGAACGGTTCCCCCCCCCACTGATATTCGAGGAAGGAGTACTCGCCCGCTTTCCCCTTTAGCTACGACGTGAAATGACACCAAATGCCTCTTTAAAGGCCTGTCGATAGTGTTGACTAAATACATTGTAGATATAAGGATTGATGGCAGAATTAAGAAACCAAGATGCCCACCCACTTAAATATACAGTTTCTCGTGTACTTCTCGGAAGAAAAAATCTCCCGGTGATTGACCAATAAATGTTATCCAAAGAGTTCACGCGAAAAGGTATTTGACAGAACAAGAAGATCAATCCATTTATCGCAAGCATCCTGGCAATCTGGTCCCGGACGCGTTTGTTTCGTATGGCATGTGCGTTTTGATGACTGTTATTGCCATCGATGAAATCACCAGAAGATCTTCGACTAAGATGTTTAAAGATGCAAATATATATGATGATATTCGTGGCACAAGCAAATAGGAAGGGGAGTAACAGTACGACATCTGGAATGAAAAACCACGCTTCTGTGACGGCGTCGCAATATGTATGCACTCTTGGTAAACCATCAAAGCGTTTTTCAGAAGGCCATGTGAAACAAGTTTTCACTGGAACGGACTGTGCTGGTATTGTTAATCCACCTAAAATTAGAGCGAGAAGCCAGCTCGATGACACTAGAATCATGGTGCGACGCTTGTTGACCATAGCCCTGTGTTGCAAGGGACGACAAACGGCACTGTATCGCTCAAATGATACCAGGGTCACCAACAGAAGAGAAGCGTAGTACAGGATGTACGGAGGAAGAAAGGTTAAGATACAGTCGATTTTATTCAAAGCATAAGAAATGTCGTTTTTTAACGGTGAAAGAAACCAAACTACAACATAAGATGTGCATGAGAATGCCAACATTAACTGATCAGCGATACATATGTTGGCGAGGTAAAAGTTGGTTGTCGTTCGCATTCGGGAAACTCGTTTAATCACGAAGAGAAAAGCGATGTTTCCAAATAAACCGACGATGAAAATACATGGGATAACCACAGTAGCGATAAACTTATCGAAGCTAGTATACAGCCATTCTAAGGCGGCTTCCGAATCACCAGTCAAATCCAGAGTATTGTTTGCGTTACAAGTGTTGCTTTGATTCAAAGTGGCCATGTCGGAAAGTAAGTACAGTGTAATTACTCAATGCAGAATCAAACGTTAGTTCTGAATCAAAATATCGAAAATATATGAAACAGCAGCAAAGATGAAAATATGATGAATGAAATATGAAGCACTTGTCGTCTTGTTACATATTATCTTCTAGGTAGGCGGTGGATAATAATGAGGAGACCAATTATATTTTCCATAGTTTTAATGGCCACCTTTCCTCTTATGA
>JAYJML010000367.1:0-2500 GCA_035610835.1 Ophiura sarsii
TAACCCTAACCCTAACCCTAACCCTAACCCTAACCCTAACCCTAACCTAACCCTAACCAACCCTAACCCTAACCCTAACCCTAACCCTAACCCTAACCCTAACCCTAACCCTAACCCTAACCCTAACCCTAACCCTAACCCTAACCCTAACCCTAACCCTAACCCTAACCCTAACCCTAACCCTAACCCTAACCTAACCCTAACCCTAACCCTAACCCTAACCCTAACCCTAACCCTAACCCTAACCCTAACCTAACCCTAACCCTAACCCTAACCCTAACCCTAACCCTAACCCTAACCCTAACCCTAACCCTAACCCTAACCCTAACCCTAACCCTAACCCTAACCCTAACCCTAACCCTAACCCTAACCCTAACCCTAACCCTAACCCTAACCCTAACCCTAACCCTAACCCTAACCCTAACCCTAACCCTAACCCTAACCCTAACCCTAACCCTAACCCTAACCCTAACCTAACCCTAACCCTAACCCTAACCCTAACCCTAACCCTAACCCTAACCCTAACCCTAACCCTAACCCTAACCCTAACCCTAACCTAACCCTAACCCTAACCCTAACCCTAACCCTAACCCTAACCCTAACCCTAACCCTAACCCTAACCCTAACCCTAACCCTAACCCTAACCCTAACCCTAACCCTAACCCTAACCCTAACCCTAACCTAACCCTAACCCTAACCCTAACCCTAACCCTAACCCTAACCCTAACCCTAACCCTAACCCTAACCCTAACCCTAACCCTAACCCTAACCCTAACCCTAACCCTAACCCTAACCCTAACCCTAACCCTAACCCTAACCTAACCCTAACCCTAACCCTAACCCTAACCCTAACCCTAACCCTAACCCTAACCCTAACCCTAACCCTAACCCTAACCCTAACCCTAACCCTAACCCTAACCCTAACCCTAACCCTAACCCTAACCCTAACCCTAACCCTAACCCTAACCCTAACCCTAACCCTAACCCTAACCCTAACCCTAACCCTAACCCTAACCCTAACCCTAACCCTAACCCTAACCCTAACCCTAACCCTAACCCTAACCCTAACCCTAACCCTAACCCTAACCCTAACCCTAACCCTAACCCTAACCTAACCCTAACCCTAACCTAACCCTAACCCTAACCCTAACCCTAACCCTAACCCTAACCCTAACCCTAACCTAACCCTAACCCTAACCCTAACCCTAACCTAACCCTAACCCTAACCCTAACCCTAACCCTAACCCTAACCCTAACCCTAACCCTAACCCTAACCCTAACCCTAACCCTAACCCTAACCCTAACCCTAACCCTAACCCTAACCCTAACCCTAACCCTAACCCTAACCCTAACCCTAACCCTAACCCTAACCCTAACCCTAACCCTAACCCTAACCCTAACCCTAACCCTAACCCTAACCCTAACCCTAACCCTAACCCTAACCCTAACCCTAACCCTAACCCTAACCCTAACCCTAACCCTAAACCCTAACCCTAACCCTAACCCTAACCCTAACCCTAACCCTAACCCTAACCCTAACCCTAACCCTAACCCTAACCCTAACCCTAACCCTAACCCTAACCCTAACCCTAACCCTAACCCTAACCCTAACCCTAACCCTAACCCTAACCCTAACCCTAACCCTAACCCTAACCCTAACCCTAACCCTAACCCTAACCCTAACCCTAACCCTAACCCTAACCACCCTAACCCTAACCCTAACCCTAACCCTAACCCTAACCCTAACCCTAACCCTAACCCTAACCCTAACCCTAACCCTAACCCTAACCCTAACCCTAACCCTAACCCTAACCCTAACCCTAACCCTAACCCTAACCCTAACCCTAACCCTAACCCTAACCCTAACCCTAACCCTAACCCTAACCCTAACCCTAACCCTAACCCTAACCCTAACCCTAACCCTAACCCTAACCCTAACCCTAACCCTAACCCTAACCCTAACCCTAACCCTAACCCTAACCCTAACCCTAACCCTAACCCTAACCCTAACCCTAACCCTAACCCTAACCCTAACCCTAACCCTAACCCTAACCCTAACCCTAACCCTAACCCTAACCCTAACCCTAACCCTAACCCTAACCCTAACCCTAACCCTAACCCTAACCCTAACCCTAACCCTAACCCTAACCCTAACCCTAACCCTAACCCTAACCCTAACCCTAACCCTAACCCTAACCCTAACCCTAACCCTAACCCTAACCCTAACCCTAACCCTAACCCTAACCCTAACCCTAACCCTAACCCTAACCCTAACCCTAACCCTAACCCTAACCCTAACCCTAACCCTAACCCTAACCCTAACCCTAACCCTAACCCTAACCCTAACCCTAACCCTAACCCTAACCCTAACCCTAACCCTAACCCTAACCCTAACCCTAACCCTAACCCTAACCCTAACCCTAACCCTAACCCTAACCCTAACCCTAACCCTAACCCTAACCCTAACCCTAACCCTAACCCTAACCCTAACCCTAACCCT
>JAYJML010000367.1:10000-20000 GCA_035610835.1 Ophiura sarsii
TTATTTGACATCGATTTCATTTTTATTTAAGATGTTCCGTTACACGTGGGATATAGAAAATAGACATACAGCACACAGAAAGCAATACCCCGCAAATTGAGGTTGAGGATCGGAGACGAGGAGATGAAGAAGAAGTAGGAGGAGATGTAAGTAGATGTAGTTTCAAAATGGCGGCCAAAATAAAGTCATTGTCATTGACTAAATCGGGAAAATGTATGATTTTTTTTAATCGTAATATCTTAAAATTACACTAAAAATTGAATATCTCTTGAACCAAACATCGTATTGAATCCAAATGAACGTTGAAAGACTTATCCTATTGTCCGGCTTGGGATGAGATTATAACATTGTTAAATGTTTACTTTGTTTTAGTTCGTTTAACCAAAAATGTATATTTGACCCCTGAATGACCTTTCCTTTTCGTGATGACCTTTGACCTTCATTCACTTTGTACACACCTAATATTAACTTGTTTCAATGTTCTATGTAATTATTATAGCCAATAAACCGATTTGCAATCTGTGCAATCACCGTTATTTGACATCGATTTCATTTTTATTTAAGATGTTCCGTTACACGTGGGATATAGAAAAAAGACATACAGCACACAGAAAGCAATGCCCCGCAAATTGAGGTTGAGGATCGGAGACGAGGAGATGAAGAGGAAGTAGGAGATGTAAGTAGATGTAGTTTCAAAATGGCGGCCAAAATAAAGTCATTCCCATTGACTTACATGCAAATTTTGTCAAACTTCAAACAGCCGCTATTTTGAAACGGTAACTACTTAAGAGTTTTTCTTTCGCCAGTTTCATTAACCCTAACTATAACCTTAACCCTAACCCTAACCCTAACCCTAACCCTAACGCTAACGCTAACCATAACCCTAACCAGATTTTGAATTTCGTTATTACGTCATATCGATGAGGCTGTTATTTAAACCCTATACAGGTCTTAACACGCTCTTTATTTTCTTTGTCGTGCGCGAAATTGTAGGACCAACCCTTTTTAAGCGGCGAAACAAAATGGCTTCTTTCCCATTGACTTGTGTACAACCTTCAAACCGCCGCCATTTTGAATTGCAACATCGCAAGATGCTAATTCTCACAAATCTGTAATTGGCTTCACATCAACTATGCATATATTAATTTTGAACAAAATCGGACAAAATTTACATTTTGGTCGCCATTTTGGATTTTGGTTATTACGTCATATCTCACAAACTAAATGTACGATGAGGCTGTTATTTAAACCCTAGGTAGATCTTAACACGTTCTTTATTTTCTTTGTCGTGTACGAAATTATACGACGTACCATTTTTAAGCGGCTAAACAAAATGGCTACTTTCTTATTGACTTGTGTACAAACTTCAAACCGCCGCCATTTTTATTTTGCAACATAGCACGATGCTAATTCTTACAAATCTGTAATTGGCTTCACATCAACTATGCATATATTAATTTTGAACAAAATCGGACAAACTTTACATTTTGGTCGCCATTTTGGATTTTGGTTATTACGTAATATCTCACAAACCAAAGATATGATGAGGCTGTTATTTAAACCCTGGGTAAACCTCAACACGCTCTTTTTTTTCTTAGTCGTGCACGAAATTGTACGACCTACCATTTTTAAGCGGCCAAACAAAATGGCTACTATCCCATTGACTTGTGTACAAACTTCAAACCGCCGCCATTTTGAAACGGTAACTACTTAAAAAAAAATCTTTGGCCAATTTCTTAGTCTACCAATAAACCTATCTATGACATAAATAAGGGACCTTAACTAACACGCATACAACTGACACAACCCCGTAACTCTAACCCTAACCCTAACCCTAACCCTAACCCTTAACCCTAACCCCCAACCCCCAACCCCCAACCCCCAACCCCCAACCCCCAACCCCCAACCCCCAACCCCCAACCCCCAACCCCCAACCCCTAACCCCTAACCCCAACCCCCTAACCCCCTAACACCCTAACCCCCTAACCCCCCAACACCCTAACACCCTAACACCCTAACCCCCTAACACCCTAACTCTAACCCCTAACCCCTAACCCCAACCCCCAACCCCCAACCCCAATTTGACATCGATTTCATTTTTATTTAAGATGTTCCGTTACACGTGGGATATAGAAAAAAGACAGACAGCACACAGAAAGCAATACCCCCGCAAATTGAGGTTGAGGATCGGAGACGAGGAGATGTAGGTAGATGTAGTTTCAAAATTGCGGCCAAAATAAAGTCATTGCCATTGACTAAATCGAGAAAATGTATGAATTTTTTTAATCGTAATACCTTAAAATTACACTAAAAATTGAATATCTCTTGAACGAAACATCGTATTGAATCCAATTAAACGTTGAAAGACTTATCCTATTGTCCGGCTGAGGATGACATTATAACTTTGTTAAAATTTTACTTTGTTTGAGTTCGTTTAACCAATAATGTATATTTGACCCCTGAATGACCTTTCCATTTCGTGATGACCTTTGACCTTCATTCACTTTGTACACACCTAATATTAACTTGTTTCAATGTTCTATGTTATTATTATAGCCAATAAACCGATTTGCAATATGTCCAATCACCGTTATTTGACATCGATTTCATTTTTATTTAAGATGTTCCGTTACACGTGGGATATAGAAAAAAGACATACAGCATACAGAAAGCAATGCCCCCGCAAATTGAGGTTGAGGATCGCAGACGAGGAGATGTAAGTAGATGTAGTTTCAAAATGGCGGCCAAAATAAAGTCATTGCCATTGACTAAATCGGGAAAATGTATGAATTTTTGTAATCGTAATATCTTAAAATTACACTAAAAATTGAATATCTCTTAAACGAAACATTGTATTGAATCCAATTAAACGATCCTATTTTCCGGCTTGGGATGACATTATAACATTGGTAAATTTTTACTTTGTTTTAGTTCGTTTAACCAAAAATGTATATTTGACCCCTGAATGACCTTTCCTTTTCGTGATGACCTTTGACCTTCATTCACTTTGTACACACCTAATATCAACTTGTTTCAATGTTCTATGTAATTATTGTAGCCAATAAACCGATTTGCAATATGTGCAATCACTGTTATTTGACATCGATTTCATTTTTATTTAAGATGTTCCGTTACACGTAGGATATAGAAAATAGACATACAGCACACAGAAAGCAATGCCCCCGCTAATTGAGGTTGAGGATCGGAGACGAGAAGATGAAGAGGAAGTAGGAGGAGATGTAAGTAGATGTAGTTTCAAAATGGCGGCCAAAATAAAGTCATTCCCATTGACTTACATGCACATTTTGTCAAACTTCAAACAGCCGCCATTTTGAAACGGTAAATACTTAAGAGTTTTTCTTTCGTTAGTTTCATTAACCCTAACCCTAAGCCTAACCCTAACCCTAACCATAACGCTAACCATAACCCTAACCAGATTTTGAATTTCGTTATTACGTTATGTCGATGAGGCTGTTATTTAAACCCTATACACGTCTTAACACGCTCTTTATTTTCTTTGTCGTGCGCGAAATTGTAGGACCAACCCTTTTTAAGCGGCGAAACAAAATGGCTTCTTTCCCATTGACTTGTGTACAACCTTCAAACCGCCGCCATTTTTAATTGCAACATCGCATGATGCTAATTCTTACAAATCTGTAATTGGCTTCACATCAACTATGCATATATTAATTTTGAACAAAATCGGACAAACTTTACATTTGGTCGCCATTTTGGATTTTGGTTATTACGTCATATATCACAAACTAGAGATATGATGAGGCTGTTATTTAAACCCTAGGTAGACCTTAACACGCTCTTTATTTTCTTTGTCGTGCACGAAATTGTACGACGTACCATTTTTAAGCGGCTAAACAAAATGGCTACTTTACCATTGACTTGTGTACAAACTTGAAACCGCCGCCATTTTTAATTGATACATCGCACGATGCTACTTCTTACAAATCTTTAATTGGCTTCACATCAACTATGCATATATTAATTTTAAACAAAATCGGACAAACTTTACATTTTGGTCGCCATTTTGGATTTTGGTTATTACGTCATATATCACAAACTAAAGATATGATTAGACTGTTATTTAAACCCTAGGTAGAACTTAAGTCGCTCTTTATTTTCTTTGTCGTGCACGAAATTGTACGACATACCATTTTTAAACGGCCAAACAAAATGGCTACTTTCCCATTGACTTGTGTACAAACTTCAAACCGCCGCCATTTTGAAACGGTAACTACTTAAGAAATTTTCTTTGGCCAATTTCCTAGTCTACCCATAACCTATCTATGACATAAATAAGGGACCTTAACTAACACGCATACAACTGACACAACCCCTAACCCCCTAACCCCCTAACCCCCTAACCCCCTAACCCCCTAACCCCCTAACCCCCTAACCCCCTAACCCCCTAACCCCCTAACCCCCTAACCCCCTAACCCCCTAACCCCCTAACCCCCTAACACCCTAACACCCTAACCCCTAACCCCTAACCCCTACCCCTAACCCCTAACCCCTAACCCCTAACCCCTAACCCCTAACCCCTAACCCTAACCCCAACCCCTAACCCCAACCCCTAACCCCTAACCCCTAACCCCTAACCCCCTAACCCCCTAACCCCTAACTTCTAACCCCTAACCCCTAACCCTAACCCCTAACCCCTAACCCCTAACCCCTAACCCCTAACCCCTAACCCCTAACCCCTAACCCTAACCCTAACCCCTAACCCTAACCCCTAACCCTAACCCCTAACCCTAACCCTAACCATAACCATAACCCTAACCATATTTTGAATTTCGTTATTAAGTCATGTCGATGAGGCTGTTATTTAAACCCTATACACGTCTTAACACGCTCTTTATTTTCTTTGTCGCGCGCGAAATTGTAGGACCAACCCTTTTTAAGCGGCGATACAAAATGGCTTCTTTCCCATTGACTTGTGTACAACCTTCAAACCGCCGCCATTTTTAATTGCAACATCGCACTATGCTAATTCTTACAAATCTGTAATTAGCTTCACATCAACTATGCATATATTAATTTTGAACAAAATCGGACAAACTTTACATTTTGGTCGCCATTTTGGATTTTGGTTATTACGTCATGTATCACAAAGTAAAGATATGATGAGGCTGTTATTTAAACCCTAGGTAGACCTTAACACACTCTTTATTTTCTTTGTCGTACACGAAATTGTACGACGTACCATTTTTAAACGGCCAAACAAAATGGCTACTTTCCCATTGACTTGTGTACAAACTTCAAACCGCCGCCATTTTGAAACGGTAACTACTTAAGAAATTTTCTTTGGCCAATTTCCTAGTCTACCCATAACCTATCTATGACATAAATAAGGGACCTTAACTAACACGCATACAACTGACACAACCCCGTAACTCTAACCCTAACCCTAACCCTAACCCTAACCCTAACCCTAACCCTAACCCTAACCCTAACCCTAACCCTAACCCTAACCCCTAACCCCTAAACCCTAACCCCTAACCCCTAACCCTAACCCTAACCCTAACCCTAACCCTAACCCTAACCCTAACCCTAACCCTAACCCCTAACCCCTAACCCCTAACCCCTAACCCCTAACCCCTAACCCCTAACCCTAACCCTAACCCTAACCCTAACCCTAACCCTAACCCCTAACCCCTAACCCCTAACCCCTAACCCCTAACCCCTAACCCCTAACCCTAACCCTAACCCTAACCCTAACCCTAACCCTAACCCTAACCCTAACCATTTGAAGCGGCCAAACAAAATGGCTACTTTCCCATTGACTTGTGTACAAACTTCAAACCGCCGCCATTTTGAAACGGTAACTACTTAAGAAATTTCCTTTGGCCAATTTCTTAGTCTACCCATAACCTATCTATGACATAAATAAGGGACCTTAACTAACACGCATACAACTGACACAACCCCCTAACCCTAACCCTAACCCTAACCCTAACCCTAACCCCTAACCCTAACCCTAACCCTAACCCTAACCCTAACCCTAACCCTAACCCTAACCCTAACCCTAACCCTAACCCTAACCCTAACCCCTAACCCTAAACCCTAAACCCTAACCCTAACCCTAACCCTAACCCTAACCCTAACCCTAACCCTAACCAGATTTAAGCCGTTTTCTACGAAAAAAGGGACTAGAGTAGGCTAATGATTAGAGCATGTGACCATCCAATCCATCAGTGAGAAAATCTATATCAGAATGATAAAATATCCTGAGAAGTGAACTTTCTGTTGTGTGAACATAGCATTTCACTAGCATCTATTAATGACCAATATCATTCATTTTCTCCGGGCTTGATAAATGCCCCCGAACCTAACCCAAAGCAAAAGTAGCTACTCAGGAAAGAAAATAAGGACACAGACAAATTTGCATGGTCATCGAGCGAAAATCTCAAAAAAGGTATATATTCTAAAACATGGTAAAGTTACTTTTGAAAGCTGTAATAATACGAAGAAAAAGCGGGCCCCGAACTCCACGCCGCGTCGATTTAGGCGCTATATGCACGTAGTTATTCCGCCGTATTTAAGACGAACCTGGATCTGCTAATACTGTTTCGCCGACATTATGCCTTTCGTCCATGTTGCTGTGCCAACCTTACTCCATCCCCGGTGGCGTGTCCGAAGAGGGAAGGGGCGAGGGAGGGGAGGGATGGCCATTGGCCACGCCCACCTCTGCTATCACTCGATTGAAACAGGACCCATTCGATTAAATAGCTTCTAAGGCAATTTGTGAAACGAATTTATCGCGTCGGTTTAGGGAATAACATGTCCATCGCCCGCCCCCCCCCCCCCCCCCTCCCCCCACTCTCAAGTTTTCAAGGCTGACTGCAATTGTTTTAGGGGCAACTATTTTTGTGTGGACAGACTGGACAAATTTGTGTGAAAGTCAAATTGGTTAAATTGCAAGCTTGCCCCCCCCCCCCCACCTTAGATGAGAAATCCAGGTAAGGCTGTCCCTCTCCTTTTCTCTCCCCCTTCTCCCTTTCCCTCCTCTCTCCCTTCTTCTTCTTCTTCTTTTTTTTTAGACTTTACATCATCTAGTTTGAAATATCATACTTTCAACATGTTCAACTGAAAACTTTACTCAATTTGGTAGATATTTCGTGCGTATGTGTAAAGTGTCCCAACAGGTTTTGAACAAGATTGTAGGTAGATCTTAACACGCTATGTATTTTCTTTGTCGTGCACGAAATTGTACGACGTACCATTTTTAAACGGCCAAACAAAATGGCTACTTTCCCATTGACTTGTGTACAAACTACAAACCGCCGCCATTTTTAATTGCAACATCGCACGAAGCTAATTCTTACAAATCTGTAATTGGCTTTACATCAACTATGCATATATCAATTTTAAACAAAATCGGACAAACTTTACATTTTGGTCGCCATTTTGGATTTTGGTTATTACGTCATATATCACAAAGGAAAGGTACGATGAAGCTGTAATTTAAACCCTAGGTAGATCTTAACACGCCATGTATTTTCTTTGTCGTGCACGAAATTGTACGACGTACCATTTTTAAACGGCCAAACAAAATGGCTACTTTCCTATTGACTTGTGTATAAACTTCAAACCGCCGCCATTTTGAAACGGTAACTACTTAAGAAATTTCCTTTGGCCAATTTCTTAGTCTACCTATAACCTACCTATGACATAAAGAAGGGACCTTAACTAACACGCATGCAACTGACTGAACCCCGTAACCCTAACCCTAACCCTAACCCTAACCCTAACCCTAACCCCTAACCCCTAACCCCTAACCCCTAACCCCTAACCCCTAACCGCTAACCCCTAACCCCTAACCCCTAACCCCTAACCCCTAACCCCTAACCCTAACCCTAACCCCTAACCCCTAACCCCTAACCCCTAACCCCTAACCCCTAACCCCTAACCCCTAACCCTAACCAGATTCTAACCCTAACCCCTAACCCCTAACCCCTAACCCCTAACCCTAACCCTAACCAGATTCTAACCCTAACCCCTAACCCCTAACCCCTAACCCCTAACCCCTAACCCCTAACCCCTAACCCCTAACCCCTAACCCCTAACCCCAACCCCTAACCCCTAACCCCTAACCCCTAACCCCTAACCCCTAACCCCTAACCCCTAACCCCTAACCCCTAACCCCTAACCCCTAACCCGATTTTGGTCGCCATTTTGGATTTTGGTTATTACGTCATATTTCACAAAGTAAAGGTACGATGAGACTGTTATTTATACCCTAGGTAGATCTTAATACGCTATGTATTTTCTTCGTCGTGCACGAAATTGTACGACGTACCATTTTTAAGCGGCCAAACAAAATGGCTACTTTCCCATTGACTTGTGTACAAACTTCAAACTGCCGCCATTTTGAAACGGTAACTACTTAAGAAATTTTCTTTGGCCAATTTCTTAATCTACCCATAACCTATCTATGACATAAATAAGGGACCTTAACTAACACGCATACAACTGACTCAACCCCGTAACTCTAACCCCAACCCTAACCCCTAACCCCTAACCCCTAACCCCTAACCCCTAACCCCTAACCCCTAACCCCTAACCCTAACCCCTAACCCCTAACCCCTAACCCCTAAACCCTAAACCCTAACCCCTAAACCCTAAACCCTAAACCCTAAACCTTAACCCTAACCCTAACCCCTAACCCCTATCCCTAACCCAAACCCAAACCCTAACCCTAACCCACCCCTAACCCCTAACCCCCAACCCTAAACCTAACCCTAACCCCTAACCCCTAACCCCTAACCCCTAACCCCTAACCCCTAACCCCTAACCCCTAACCCCTAACCCCTAACCCCTAACCCCTAACCCCTAACCCCTAACCCCTAACCCTAACCATAACCCAAACCCTAATGATGACCTTTGACCTTCATTCAATTTGTACACACCTAATATTAACTTGTTTCAATGTTCTATGTAATTATTATAGCCAATAAACCGATTTGCAATATGTGCAATCACCGTTATTTGACATCGATTTTGTTTTTAAAGATGTTCCGTTACACGTGGGATATACAAAAAAGACATACAGCACACAGAAAGCAATGCCCCCGCAAATAGAGGTTGAGGATCGGAGACGAGGAGATGAAGAGGAAGTAGGAGGAGATGTAAGGAGATGTAGTTTCAAAATGGCGTCCAAAATAAAGTCATTGCCATTGAATAAATTGGGAAAATTTATGAATTTTTTTAATCATAATATCTTAAAATTACACTAACAATTGAATATCTCTTGAACGAAACATCGTATTGAATCCATTTAAACGTTGAAAGACTTATCCTAATGTCCGGCTTGGGATGACATTATAACATTGTTAAATTATTCCTTTGTTTCAGTTCGTTTAACCAAAAATGTATATTTGACCCCTGAATGACCTTTCCTTTTCGTGATGACCTTTGACCTTCATTCACTTTGTACACACCTAATATTAACTTGTTTCAATGTTCTATGTAATTATTATAGCCAATAAACCGATTTGCAATATGTGCCATCACCGTTATTTTGACATCGATTTCATTTTTATTTAAGATGTTCCGTTACACGTGGGATATACAAAAAAGACATACAGCACACAGAAAGCAATGCCCCCGCAAATTGAGGTTGAGGATCGGAGACGAGGAGATGAAGAGGAAGTAGGAGGAGATGTAAGTAGATGTAGTTTCAAAATGGCGGCCAAAATAAAGTCATTGCCATTGAGGGCACAGCACTATGTCGTCTCCCATTGACTTTACACGCTTCGTACTGTGATTTCAAATCGCTCTAAATCAAGAGTGCTAGCGATAAAAACAACCACATTTGGATATGTTTTATATTATTCTGTATACTTTAACATTATCTGGGTTTAAACATAGAAAGGCCGTCAAGATTTTTTGATATCAGCAAATATAGCGGGACCTAGTGATTTCGTGGCATGTTATTCGGCTCTCATCCCGGCATGCACCGTGTGGGTAAATCGGCCGGTCAAAT
>JAYJML010000367.1:25000-35000 GCA_035610835.1 Ophiura sarsii
TACACGTGGGATATAGAAAATAGACATACAGCACACAGAAAGCAATGCCCCCGCTAATTGAGGTTGAGGATCGAAGACGAGGAGATGAAGAGGAAGTAGGAGGAGATGTAAGTAGATGTAGTTTCAAAATGGCGGCCAAAATAAAGTCATTGCCATTGACTAAATCGGGAAAATGTATGAATTTTTTTAATCGTAATATCTTAAAATTACACTAAAAATTGAATATCTCTTGAACCAAACATCGTATTGAATCCAAATGAACGTTGAAAGACTTATCCTATTGTCCGGCTTGGGATGACATTATAACATTGTTAAATTTTTACTTTGTTTCAGTTCGTTTAACCAAAAATGTATATTTGACCCCTGAATGACCTTTCCTTTAAGTGATGACCTTTGACCTTCATTCACTTTGTACACACCTAATATCAACTTGTTTCAATGTTCTATGTAATTATTATAGCCAATAAACCGATTTGCAATATGTGCAATCACCGTTATTTGACATCGATTTCATTTTTATTTAAGATGTTCCGTTACACGTGGGATATAGAAAAAAGACATACAGCACACAGAAAGCAATGCCCCCGCAAATAGAGGTTGAGGATCGGAGACGAGGAGATGTAAGTAGATGTAGTTTCAAAATGGCGGCCAAAATAAAGTCATTGCCATTGACAAAATCGGACAAATGTATGAATTTTTTTAATCGTAATATCTTAAAATTACACTAAAAATGTAATATCTCTTGAACGAAACATCGTATTGAATCCAATTAAACGTTGTAAGACTTATCCTATTGTCCGGCTGGGGATGACATTATACCATTGTTAATTTTTTACTTTGTTTGAGTTCGTTTAACCAATAATGTATATTTGACCCCTGAATTACCTTTCCTTTTCGTGATGACCTTTGACCTTCATTCACTTTGTACACACCTAATATTAACTTGTTCCAATGTTCGATGTAATTATTATAGCCAATAAACCGATTTGCAATCTGTGCAATCACCGTTATTTGACATCGATTTCATTTTTATTTAAGATGTTCCGTTACACGTGGGATATAGAAAAAGACATACAGCACACAGAAAGCAATGCCTCGCAAATTGAGGTTGAGGATCGGAGACGAGGAGATGAAGAGGAAGTAGGAGATGTAAGTAGATGTAGTTTCAAAATGGCGGCCAAAATAAAGTCATTCCCATTGACTTACATGCAAATTTTGTCAAACTTCAAACAGCCGCCATTTTGAAACGGTAACTACTTAAGAGTTTTTCTTTCGCCAGTTTCATTAACCCTAACCATAACCTTAACCCTAACCCTAACCCTAACCCTAACGCTAACGCTAACCATAACCCTAACCAGATTTTGAATTTCGTTATAACGTCATATCGATGAGGCTGTTATTTAAACCCTATACAGGTCTTAACACGCTCTTTATTTTCTTTGTCGTGCGCGAAATTGTAGGACCAACCTTTTTAAGCGGCGAAACAAAATGGCTTCTTTCCCATTGACTTGTGTACAACCTTCAAACCGCCGCCATTTTGAATTGCAACATCGCAAGATGCTAATTCTCACAAATCTGTAATTGGCTTCACATAAACTATGCATATATTAATTTTGAACAAAATCGGACAAATTTTACATTTTGGTCGCCATTTTGGATTTTGGTTATTACGTCATATCTCACAAACCAAAGATATGATGAGGCTGTTATTTAAACCCTAGGTAGACCTTAACACGCTCTTTATTTTCTTTGTCGTGCACGAAATTGTACGACCTACCATTTTTAAACGGCCAAACAAAATGGCTACTATCCTATTGACTTGTGTACAAACTTCAAACCGCCGCCATTTTGAAACGGTAACTACTTAAGAAATTTTCTTTGGCCAATTTCTTAGTCTACCCATAACCTATCTATGACATAAATAAGGGACCTTAACTAACACGCATACAAGTGACACAACCCCCTAACCCTAACCCTAACCCTAACCCTAACCCTAACCCCTAACCCCTAACCCCTAACCCCTAACCCCTAACCCCTAACCCCTAACCCCTAACCCCTAACCCCTAACCCCTAACCCCTACCCCTACCCCTAACCCTTAACCCCTAACCCCTAACCCCTAACCCCTAACCCCTAACCCCTAACCCCTAACCCCTAACCCCTAACCCCTAACCCCTAACCCCTAACCCCTAACCCCTAACCCTAACCCCTAACCCCTAACCCCTAACCCCTAACCCCTAACCCTTAACCCCTAACCCCTAACCCCTAACCCCTAACCCTAACCCTAAAAATAACCCTAACCCTAACCCAAACCCTAACCCTAACCCTAACCCTAACCAGACTTGTTTCAATGTTCTATGTAATTATTATAGCCAATAAACCGATTTGCAATCTGTGCAATCACCGTAATTTGACATCGATTTCATTTTTATTTAAGATGTTCCGTTACACGTGGGATATAGAAAATAGACACACAGCACACAGAAAGCAATGCCCCCGCAAATTGAGGTTGAGGATCGGAGACGAGGAGATGAAGAGGAAGTAGGAGGAGATGTAAGTAGATGTAGTTTCAAAATGGCGGCCAAAATAAAGTGATTGCCATTGACTAAATCGGGAAAATGTATGAATTTTTTTAATCGTAATATCTTAAAATTACACTAAACATTGAATATCTCTTGAACGAAACATCGTATTGAATCCAAATAAACGTTGAAAGACTTATCCTATTGTCCGGCTTGGGATGACATTATAACATTGTTAAATTTTTACTTTGTTTCAGTTCGTTTAACCAAAAATGTATATTTGACCCCTGAATTACCTTTCCTTTTCGTGATGACCTTTGACCTTCATTCACTTTGTACACACCTAATATTAACTTGTTTCAATGTTCTATGTAATTATTATAGCCAATAAACCGATTTGCAATCTGTGCAATCACCGTTATTTGACATCGATTTCATTTTTATTTAAGATGTTCCGTTACACGTGGGATATAGAAAATAGACATACAGCACACAGAAAGCAATGCCCCCGCTAATTGAGGTTGAGGATCGAAGACGAGGAGATGAAGAGGAAGTAGGAGGAGATGTAAGTAGATGTAGTTTCAAAATGGCGGCCAAAATAAAGTCATTGCCATTGACTAAATCGGGAAAATGTATGAATTTTTTTAATCGTAATATCTTAAAATTACACTAAAAATTGAATATCTCTTGAACCAAACATCGTATTGAATCCAAATGAACGTTGAAAGACTTATCCTATTGTCCGGCTTGGGATGACATTATAACATTGTTAAATTTTTACTTTGTTTCAGTTCGTTTAACCAAAAATGTATATTTGACCCCTGAATGACCTTTCCTTTAAGTGATGACCTTTGACCTTCATTCACTTTGTACACACCTAATATCAACTTGTTTCAATGTTCTATGTAATTATTATAGCCAATACACCGATTTGCAATATGTGCAATCACCGTTATTTGACATCGATTTCATTTTTATTTAAGATGTTCCGTTACACGTAGGATATAGAAAATAGACATACAGCACACAGAAAGCAATGCCCCCGCTAATTGAGGTTGAGGATCGGAGACGAGGAGATGAAGAGGAAGTAGGAGATGTAAGTAGATGTAGTTTCAAAATGGCGGCCAAAATAAAGTCATTGCCATTGACTAAATCGGGAAAATGTATGAATTTTTTTAATCGTAATATCTTAAAATTACACTAAAAATTGAATATCTCTTGAACAAAGCATCGTATTGAATCCAATTAAACGTTGAAAGACTTATCCTATTGTCCGGCTTGGGATGACGTTATAACATAGTTAAATTTTTACTTTGTTTCAGTTCGTTTAACCAAAAATGTATATTTGACCCCTGAATTACCTTTCCTTTTCGTGATGACCTTTGACCTTCATTCACTTTGTACACACCTAATATTAACTTGTTCCAATGTTCGATGTAATTATTATAGCCAATAAACCGATTTGCAATCTGTGCAATCACCGTTATTTGACATCGATTTCATTTTTATTTAAGATGTTCCGTTACACGTGGGATATAGAAAATAGACATACAGCACACAGAAAGCAATGCCCCCGCTAATTGAGGTTGAGGATCGAAGACGAGGAGATGAAGAGGAAGTAGGAGGAGATGTAAGTAGATGTAGTTTCAAAATGGCGGCCAAAATAAAGTCATTGCCATTGACTAAATCGGGAAAATGTATGAATTTTTTTAATCGTAATATCTTAAAATTACACTAAAAATTGAATATCTCTTGAACCAAACATCGTATTGAATCCAAATGAACGTTGAAAGACTTATCCTATTGTCCGGCTTGGGATGACATTATAACATTGTTAAATTTTTACTTTGTTTCAGTTCGTTTAACCAAAAATGTATATTTGACCCCTGAATGACCTTTCCTTTAAGTGATGACCTTTGACCTTCATTCACTTTGTACACACCTAATATCAACTTGTTTCAATGTTCTATGTAATTATTATAGCCAATACACCGATTTGCAATATGTGCAATCACCGTTATTTGACATCGATTTCATTTTTATTTAAGATGTTCCGTTACACGTAGGATATAGAAAATAGACATACAGCACACAGAAAGCAATGCCCCCGCTAATTGAGGTTGAGGATCGGAGACGAGGAGATGAAGAGGAAGTAGGAGATGTAAGTAGATGTAGTTTCAAAATGGCGGCCAAAATAAAGTCATTGCCATTGACTAAATCGGGAAAATGTATGAATTTTTTTAATCGTAATATCTTAAAATTACACTAAAAATTGAATATCTCTTGAACAAAGCATCGTATTGAATCCAATTAAACGTTGAAAGACTTATCCTATTGTCCGGCTTGGGATGACGTTATAACATAGTTAAATTTTTACTTTGTTTCAGTTCGTTTAACCAAAAATGTATATTTGACCCCTGAATTACCTTTCCTTTTCGTGATGACCTTTGACCTTCATTCACTTTGTACACACCTAATATTAACTTGTTCCAATGTTCGATGTAATTATTATAGCCAATAAACCGATTTGCAATCTGTGCAATCACCGTTATTTGACATCGATTTCATTTTTATTTAAGATGTTCCGTTACACGTGGGATATAGAAAATAGACATACAGCACACAGAAAGCAATGCCCCCGCTAATTGAGGTTGAGGATCGAAGACGAGGAGATGAAGAGGAAGTAGGAGGAGATGTAAGTAGATGTAGTTTCAAAATGGCGGCCAAAATAAAGTCATTGCCATTGACTAAATCGGGAAAATGTATGAATTTTTTTAATCGTAATATCTTAAAATTACACTAAAAATTGAATATCTCTTGAACCAAACATCGTATTGAATCCAAATGAACGTTGAAAGACTTATCCTATTGTCCGGCTTGGGATGACATTATAACATTGTTAAATTTTTACTTTGTTTCAGTTCGTTTAACCAAAAATGTATATTTGACCCCTGAATGACCTTTCCTTTAAGTGATGACCTTTGACCTTCATTCACTTTGTACACACCTAATATCAACTTGTTTCAATGTTCTATGTAATTATTATAGCCAATACACCGATTTGCAATATGTGCAATCACCGTTATTTGACATCGATTTCATTTTTATTTAAGATGTTCCGTTACACGTAGGATATAGAAAATAGACATACAGCACACAGAAAGCAATGCCCCCGCTAATTGAGGTTGAGGATCGGAGACGAGGAGATGAAGAGGAAGTAGGAGATGTAAGTAGATGTAGTTTCAAAATGGCGGCCAAAATAAAGTCATTGCCATTGACTAAATCGGGAAAATGTATGAATTTTTTTAATCGTAATATCTTAAAATTACACTAAAAATTGAATATCTCTTGAACAAAGCATCGTATTGAATCCAATTAAACGTTGAAAGACTTATCCTATTGTCCGGCTTGGGATGACGTTATAACATAGTTAAATTTTTACTTTGTTTCAGTTCGTTTAACCAAAAATGTATATTTGACCCCTGAATTACCTTTCCTTTTCGTGATGACCTTTGACCTTCATTCACTTTGTACACACCTAATATTAACTTGTTCCAATGTTCGATGTAATTATTATAGCCAATAAACCGATTTGCAATCTGTGCAATCACCGTTATTTGACATCGATTTCATTTTTATTTAAGATGTTCCGTTACACGTGGGATATAGAAAAAGACATACAGCACACAGAAAGCAATGCCTCGCAAATTGAGGTTGAGGATCGGAGACGAGGAGATGAAGAGGAAGTAGGAGATGTAAGTAGATGTAGTTTCAAAATGGCGGCCAAAATAAAGTCATTCCCATTGACTTACATGCAAATTTTGTCAAACTTCAAACAGCCGCCATTTTGAAACGGTAACTACTTAAGATTTTTCTTTCGCCAGTTTCATTAACCCTAACCATAACCTTAACCCTAACCCTAACCCTAACGCTAACGCTAACCATAACCCTAACCAGATTTTGAATTTCGTTATAACGTCATATCGATGAGGCTGTTATTTAAACCCTATACAGGTCTTAACACGCTCTTTATTTTCTTTGTCGTGCGCGAAATTGTAGGACCAACCTTTTTAAGCGGCGAAACAAAATGGCTTCTTTCCCATTGACTTGTGTACAACCTTCAAACCGCCGCCATTTTGAATTGCAACATCGCAAGATGCTAATTCTCACAAATCTGTAATTGGCTTCACATAAACTATGCATATATTAATTTTGAACAAAATCGGACAAATTTTACATTTTGGTCGCCATTTTGGATTTTGGTTATTACGTCATATCTCACAAACTAAAGGTACGATGAGGCTGTTATTTAAACCCTACGTAGATCTTAACACGTTCTTTATTTTCTTTGTCGTGTACGAAATTGTACGACGTACCATTTTTAAGCGGCTAAACAAAATGGCTACTTTCCCATTGACTTGTGTACAAACTTCAAACCGCCGCCATTTTTAATTGCAACATCGCACGATGCTAATTCTTACAAATCTGTAATTGGCTTCACATCAACTATGCATATATAAATTTTGAACAAAATCGGACAAACTTTACATTTTGGTCGCCATTTTGGATTTTGGTTATTACGTCATATCTCACAAACCAAAGATATGATGAGGCTGTTATTTAAACCCTAGGTAGACCTTAACACGCTCTTTATTTTCTTTGTCGTGCACGAAATTGTACGACCTACCATTTTTAAACGGCCAAACAAAATGGCTACTATCCCATTGACTTGTGTACAAACTTCAAACCGCCGCCATTTTGAAACGGTAACTACTTAAGAAATTTTCTTTGGCCAATTTCTTAGTCTACCCATAACCTATCTATGACATAAATAAGGGACCTTAACTAACACGCATACAAGTGACACAACCCCGTAACTCTAACCCTAACCCCTAACCCCTAACCCCTAACCCCTAACCCCTAACCCCTAACCCCTAGCCCTAGCCCTAGCCCTAGCCCTAGCCCTAACCCTAACCCTAGCCCTAGCCCTAGCCCTAGCCCTAACCCTAGCCCTAGCCCTAGCCCCTAACCCCTAACCCCTAACCCCTAACCCCTAACCCCTAACCCCTAACCCCTAACCCCTAACCCAACCCTAACCCTAACCCCTAACCCCTAACCCCTAACCCCTAACCCCTAGCCCTAGCCCTAGCCCTAGCCCTAACCCTAACCCTAGCCCTAGCCCTAGCCCTAGCCCTAACCCTAACCCTAGCCCTAGCCCCTAACCCCTAACCCCTAACCCCTAACCCCTAACCCCTAACCCCTAACCCCTAACCCAACCCTAACCCTAACCCCTAACCCCTAACCCCTAACCCCTAACCCCTAACCCCTAACCCTAACCCTAACCCTAACCCTAACCCCTAACCCCTAACCCCTAACCCCTAACCCCTAACCCCTACCCCAACCCCAACCCTAACCCCTAACCCCTAACCCCTAACCCTAACCCTAACCCTAACCCTAACCCAACCCCTAACCCCTAACCCCTAACCCCTAACCCCTAACCCCTAACCCCTAACCCCTAACCCCTAACCCCTAACCCCTAACCCCTAACCCCTAACCCCTAACCAAATGGCTACTTTCCTATTGACTTGTGTATAAACTTCAAACCGCCGCCATTTTGAAACGGTAACTACTTAAGAAATTTCCCTCTGTCAAATTCTTAGTCTACCTATAACCTACCTATGACATAAAGAAGGGACCTTAACTAACACGCATGCAACTGACTGAACCCCTAACCCTAACCCTAACCCTAACCCTAACCCCTAACCCCTAACCCCTAACCCCTAACCCCTAACCCCTAACCCCTAACCCCTAACCCCTAACCCCTAACCCTAACCCTAACCCTAACCCTAACCCTAACCCTAACCCTAACCCTAACCCTAACCTCTAACCCCTAACCCCTAACCCCTAACCCCTAACCCCTAACCCCTAACCCCTAACCCCTAACCCCTAACCCCTAACCCCTAAAATCGGACAAATGTATGAATTTTTTTTATCGTAATATCTTAAAATTACACTAAAAATGTAATATCTCTTGATAAAATTTGCATGTAAGTCAGGGGGTCATGAACGAAACATCGTATTGAATCCAATTAAACGTTGTAAGACTTATCCTATTGTCCGGCTGGGGATGACATTATAACATTGTTAATTTTTTACTTCGTTTAACCAATAATGTATATTTGACCCCTGAATGACCTTTCCATTTCGTGATGACCTTTGACCTTCATTCACTTTGTACACACCTAATATTAACTTGTTTCAATGTTCTATGTAATTATTATAGCCAATAAACCGATTTGCAATATGTGCAATCACCGTTATTTGACATCGATTTCATTTTTATTTAAGATGTTCCGTTACACGTGGGATATAGAAAGAAGACATACGGCACACAGAAAGCAATGCCCCGCAAATTGAGGTTGAGGATCGGAGACGAGGAGATGAAGAGGAAGTAGGAGATGTAAGTAGATGTAGTTTCAAAATGGCGGCCAAAATAAAGTCATTCCCATTGACTTACATGCAAATTTTGTCAAACTTCAAACAGCCGCCATTTTGAAACGGTAACTACTTAAGAGTTTTTCTTTCGCCAGTTTCATTAACCCTAACCTTAACCTTAACCCTAACCTTAACCCTAACGCTAACCATAACCCTAACCAGATTTTGAATTTCGTTATTACGTCATATCGATGAGGCTGTTACTTAAACTCTATACAGGTCTTAACACGCTATTTATTTTCTTTGTCGTGCGCGACATTGTAGGACCAACCTTTTTAAGCGGCGAAACAAAATGGCTTCTTTATTTCCCATTGACTTGTGAACAACCTTCAAACCGCCGCCATTTTAAATTGCAACATCGCAAGATGCTAATTTTTACAAATCTGTAATTGGCTTCACATCAACTATGCATATATTAATTTTGAACAAAATCGGACAAAATTTACATTTTGGTCGCCATTTTGGATTTTGGTTATTACGTCATAGCTCACACACTAAGGTAGATCTTAACACGCTATGTATTTTCTTTGTCGTGCACGAAATTGTACGACGTACCATTTTTATATGGCCAAACAAAATGGCTACTTTCCCATTGACTTGTGTACAAACTACAAACCGCCGCCATTTTTAATTGCAACATCGCATGAAGCTTATTCTTACAAATCTGTAATTGGCTTTACATCAACTATGCATATATTAATTTTAAACAAAATCGGACAAACTTTACATTTTGGTCGCCATTTTGGATTTTGGTTATTACGTCATATATCACAAAGTAAAGGTACGATGAAGCTGTAATTTAAACCCTAGGTAGATCTTAACGCGCTATGTATTTTCTTTGTCGTGCACGAAATTGTACGACGTACCATTTTTAAACGGCCAAACAAAATGGCTACTTTCCTATTGACTTGTGTATAAACTTCAAACCGCCGCCATTTTGAAACGGTAACTACTTAAGAAATTTCCCTCTGTCAAATTCTTAGTC
>JAYJML010000479.1:0-30212 GCA_035610835.1 Ophiura sarsii
GATTGATTGATTGATTGATCGACATATTGACTTTTTGATTGGTCGATTGATTGTTTGGTATGTTTGTTGATTGATTGATTTAATGATTTATTGATTTATTTATTTATTTATTAAATTAATATATAAGTAATTGCATTAATTAACTTTAAAATGAAACAATAACATAAATGTTTACATGAATAAATAAATAAATAAATACATTGATTGATTGATTGATTGCTTGATTGCTTGATTGATTGATTGCTTGCTTGATTGCTTGCTTGATTGATTGATTGATTGATTGATTGATTGATTGATTGATTGATTGATTGATTGATTGATTGATTGATTGATTGATTGATTGATTGGTTGGTTGGTTGGTTGGTTGATTGATTGATTGATTGATTGATTGATTGATTGATTGATTGATTGATTGATTGATTGATTGATCGATTGATCGACATATTGCCTTTTTGATTGGTCGATTGATTGTTTGGTATGTTTGTTGATTGATTGATTTAATGATTTATTTATTTATTTATTTATTTATTAAATTAATATATAATTAATTGCATTAATTAACTTTAAAATGAAACAATAACATAAATGTTTACATGAATAAATAAATAAATAAATAAATACATACATGCATACATAAATTTAAAAATACATCAAATAATAAATCAAATGAATACATTAAATAAATACATACATACACATTGTATTGATGTTTTAATTATTTATTGATGTTTATTGTTTCATTTTTAAGTTAATTGATTTAATTGTTTATTTATTTCAATAATATTAAAATAAAATAAAATAAAATTGAATTGAATTGAATTGAATTGAATTGAATTGAATTTTTTATTTAATTCAATTCTATTCAATTATTCAATTCTATTCAATAAAATAAAATAAAATAAAATAAAATAAATAAAATAAAATAAATTATTTTTATTTAATTCAATTCTATTCAATTACATTTTCTTATTTAATTAAATTAAATTAAATATAATTAAATTAAATTAAATGAAGTTAAATTAATTAAATTATTGTTATCATTATTATTATTTATTTATTTTAAATCTAATTCAATTCTATTAAATTACATTTTTTATTTAATTCAATTATATTCGATTCAATTATACTCAATTTGATTTAATTTAACTGTTACTATTAAATTGAAGCAGGGTTGCTAAGTATGATACGAGTATTTAAATTGGACTGTCCCTTACACCATACGGCCCGTGCTCTTCTATGGGCGCACATCCCCATTGGAACGCCCATTGAAACGCGTGCTATGGATCCTGGGTATAGGTCGGCAATCGTTTTTCCTGGTTCCTTTCTCGGAGTTCCTCTTCATATTCTTTTTTATGAAACATTCCTCTTTTTGGTCTTTTCAACATATCAATTTTTCATATGGGATCGACGGTCTCAGTTTTTCAATAATTATGATTTTAATAGTCCCCGGCCCCTTCTTCCATACGCAGACACATCTTGAAAATCGGCTTTTCGAACCGCTTCAGATGGGTGACCAATAATTTCGCATTACTACTTAAATATGGGTTAGATCCGTAGTACAACGTGACTGTTTCAACTTTTTAATAAATCAAACACTACAACCTGTGCAGAAAACCCGGCCAAAGTTTTCAAATTTCAAGCTGCAATCCGAGATTGTGTAAGGGACTATTTCCCGTGGAAGCTTACTATTATTATGAGGTGTGGAACAGTCTCTTCATACACAGACACTAATGTACAGATGGGACGCTCGTTCGTCACCGCACACCGCGATACCCATTCCGTTTAGCGATCACAAACACGCAGCTGTATCTATTGAACCACCATGCTTCGGTCAAATACGTATGCATGGCTCAACTAATTTATCGATTTATAAATCAGCTCGGTTATAAGCGATGCATGTTCGACCTCCATGCATCGTTTATAACCGTATGCATGGTGTATGGTACTGGTGTCAACATGGTCAACTAATTTATAAGTTGGCTAGAGAATGCTTGAACTAATATTAAGTTAGTAGAAACAGACATCGTTTTTACTAAAACAAATTAGTACAGATAACCGAAAAATGTTTTCAGTGCATGACTGAACATAAACCTGTAATGTGAGGAAGCACAGCATCACAAAACTAAACCTATACATAATATTATTATATGTATTTTAAGTTATTCCAATTAACAGTAAAATGATCCCTTGTCTTCAGTTCCCACACTTATGCTTAGGCCAACAAAAAAATTGTTATATTGGCGTAACGGGCTGAACAAAAATAGGGTAGGTAGGTAGGGATTTTTTTTTATTTTTTTTTTTTTTATTTTTTTAGCAGCTGTTTTTGAACAATGTTAACCGAGTTTAAACATTCCCTATTGTTTGTTAGAAGTACCCCTCAGTACAAGTCGAGAAAAAACATTTATTTTTTTCATTTTTTTATTTTTTAGGGTCGGTCGGTTGGTTTTTTTGTTTTTTTTTCACTGAAAAAAAAAGAAAAGGGTAGGGTCGGGCGTATTTTTTGGCCTTATGGTTGAATCATTTCCATCCAAAAGTGATGTAATATCAAGGAAGTCATGCCTGCTAGCAATTATGGGATTGTTTTTGACTTAGTTGCTCATTTGTAGCCCACTTGACTTAATACGAGCATGGTTTAGAACACTTGTGAAAAACAACTAATTTGGGCTATAATTTCTGGAACAACTGCTCATATGAGTGCGCGCAATGCTAGACTAATACTATAGTAATATAGGGAACTTAATTAGGGTTGAGCGCCAGAAGGCCGTAACTCAAGAAATGCTATGTATTAGATAAAGGGTGAGAGGCAGCCTGTTATCAATTATAATGGAGCCTTGTTCAGGTATGGTGAGCATGAATCTGCTAGGGAAGGCGAGACCCGTAGGGTCGAGCCTTCCCTAGCAGATTCATGCGAACCCGACTTGAACAAGGCACCATTATAATTGATAACAGGCTGCTTTGAACATTTTATCTTACATATACTTCAAGCGAAAACACAATCATAATATAAACACTCATTTAAATATTTAATGTTTGAATTAATTATTTGTTCAAAATTGTTTAACTAATTAGGCAAATATTTCCTTAATAAAAAACACTGGAAACAAGCAATAGATTATTGTCAATGTATGTATTGAGCACTATCTGACTAATAATTGATAATCACGTTTTATATATATATATTACGCCTCTCCTAAGTCATTGAAGCGTGATGACTTATTTAACTTGATTACATCCAATGTAATTTGTATTAGTATTAGTAAAGCATTCAACCATGGTATTAAAGCATACTGAAGGCTGTTATTTGGTTCTTTGTCATTTAAGGCCATGTGTTTTGAACTGACCACCCAAAAAGGGTGGCGGCGTTGCATTTTTGGTGACGAATCATTCATCTCTCTCTATTAACTCAACAACTAAATGTGGTAGAGCTATGGTTTAGGTGTCATTTGAAAGCTTATTTATTTAGCTACGCTGTGTGAATAAATCAAGTATTTCCATAACTTTTTGGCTGAGATATGATTGATTATAATTATTTCGAAAGTCAGGGGTGGCGGCGGTGGCGGTGGTGGCGATGGCGTTGTGTACAATCTCTATGGGGAATATAGAAAATGTTCCCAATTCTACGTTCAAATTACGATAACTCCTTATCTCTCTATGGTACAAACATGATTTTGCTCTCTGTTTATAGATTGTTTTATATTCTATAGGTTTCTGTTTCAACAAACGTGTCAACTATTACGTAACAATTGTAATCACGAATCGATTGCGTTGTCCTTGGCTTTTTCCCTATTCAGTACACAGTGAACTTGCCCTATTCATCGGTTTTACATACATGACTATAACAACAGAATTATTCAACCGATGATAGCAAAATTATACATTTTTGGAAAGCTCTCAAATAGGGGAATTCAAAAATGCCGCTTTAATCCGGATAGGGTGAATATTCAAACAAATATATGTGAAAACTCTAATAAATATGAAATGTAAACGCTTGCGCTCAATTACTTCCCGATATAGTATATTTCAACAAGTTACCCTTGACAACCATTATGTTCTGATCGGTAAATTACATGAGGAACTAATATGCACAGTAAAATGATGATTGGGATAGGAATAAAAAAAATATTGAGCTTTAATCAAAATATGAAAAAATCGATATGCTTTGAACATTCTTAATCACAAGATGTTACCATTAGGTCGTATGCAAATTCCAATCGCATATTTGGATTCCTTGTGAGATTACCGTTCAGAAAATATATACTTTTTATTGGGTAGAACAAGTAGTTATTGCAATATGCTAATTCGAATCTCAGATGGTGTAAAATGTAAAATTCTGGACATAAAAACACATGGCCTTAAGGTAATGCCCCTCCAGCCAAAAAAAATAATCAAACTTCAAGAACCTACAGACAATCTACCATCTACTTCTTCCAGCATACCCGACAGCAGCAGCAATATCAAGAACGCTGCCTCACACCTGTCAATTTAGTTTTACCACCATGATGTGTCTTCAATAATTGTAACTTTAGTTTTAAATAAATAAGAGCATCAAACAAAAAAACCACTCAATACATGATTATGGATGCTAATACTTTTGATTTTAGGCCAAATAAAATTTTAAAAAACATGTTTCACGTCCTGGTTTTTCAAAAAAGGAGGAAGGGCTTTTTATTTTTTATTTTTCTATTTTCTATTTTTTTCTATGTTTACATTGTTTTAATAGTGTTAGCACTATGTTATTGTTAATTATGATACACATTTAAATTGTTTTAATAGTGTTTAGCACCATGTTTTTTCATGCAGATCAGTAGATTTGATGCTGGGATAGGATTGAAGAAAAAAACACCTAAAAAACCTTCTTTATTTTTTGAAATAAATATAAATCCATGCGGCCTCAAAAAAGAAAGCGGGCGGGGACGCAACACTTGGAAATCTTGTCACCAAAAATTGTTCAAAATGTATAAACAATATTTTTTAATATTGATTTTATATTTCTAATTTTGCATGTCAAATGGAAACATAAGGTCAATTAAAAATAAATAAAGTAGTTTCTCACCCCCTTAAACATTTTTTTTCTGGAATTCTGTAATGTTCTTTTTTCTTTATTTTTCCATAATTGCTTGGATAAAATATTTATGAAGCTCACATCTTGGTATAGATATGCTTTTAGTCCCTTCCCGAGGGTTAGGAGAAGAAACTAGTTATAATTTTTGTTTGGCCCAATAACTGCATATTATTTAGTACACAGATTGAAAACAAATAATTTTGACTCTGATATATTATATGTAAGAGAGATGGAATATTAACGCTTTCCACACCACGGCTCTTGGTTTCACCAAAATGTAATACAAAACAGAATTTTCAGACACTTTTCCCAACTTTCAAGATCAATCTAAAGGATTTCTGAACCAATACTAGACAAGTTTGTACTTATTTTAAAGCATTTCTCATGGTGATTCCAAATATGGTAATTAAGTTCAATAATTTTGAAATTTTTGAAACATTTTGTGAAATTTTGGAATGTCGTCTGATAACGAATATGATACATAAAATGTGAGCTGGAATGACACTTATGTGTATAATTGTAGTAATAAATTTTACTTTTATCACTATCATGTTAAGTGTAAAATAGGGTCACATTTATTTGTAAAGCCAATTAAAAATATAGTTTTATTTTTTATTTTTTAAAAGCCTCCCTTCTCACTTTCAGGCACATTAAAGGTCAACTTTGTTTATCTTTAAATTGAAAAAAACACTTCAAATTGCAAAAAAGCCAGTGCTATGAAAAACTATGATTAATTTGAAGTGGCTTTTAACACTGTTATGAGTAAGAATATGGTCACGCGTTATGAACTCGCCTCCCAATAGGGTGGTGCCGTTACATTTTTTAGCTTTATGCTGTCATTTTCCTCAAATATTTTTAAAACCACAAAAGCTATCTCAACAAATTTGGTATCTTTTTAAAGCCCTCATAACAAGCTATCTGCCTGCCAAATGGCATTGGTATAGCTAATACAGAAAGGACGATACAGTGGTTTGATGTTTGGGGACCAGGGGTGGTGCTGGAAGGGGTGCCGCTGGAAGGGGTGCCGCCTGTACAAACTCAATGGGGATAATCCCATGCTTTGTTCTTTTTACAATAACTAGTCATCCCCTAATGTTAAAAACACAATTTTGGTCCCATTTCAAAGGATATTTAGTAGTCTTTAAGTATGTGGTTCAACAGACTTGTCAACTATTATTAACAACTAATTAATTATGGATAAGACAATAATCATCAGCTTTCTTCCTATTCGCTACACAGTCAACATGAATAATCAGCCTCAATTTACCGGATTTATAAAAATGACTATAACAGAAAAAGTGTTCAACCTATGATTGCAAAAGTATACATTTTGGAAAGCTTGTAACTAGAGGAATTCAGAAATGCAGTTATCAGGCTATGGATCCTGGGTATAGGTCGGCAATCGTTTTTCCTGGTTCCTTTCTCGGAGTTCCTCTTCATATTCTTTTTTATGAAACATTCCTCTTTTTGGTCATTTCAACATATCAATTTTTCATATGGGATCGACGGTCTCAGTTTTTCAATAATTATGATTTTAATAGTCCCCGGCCCCTTCTTCCATACGCAGACACATCTTGAAAATCGGCTTTTCGAACCGCTTCAGATGGGTGACCAATAATTTCGCATTACTACTTAAATATGGGTTAGATCCGTAGTACAACGTGACTGTTTCAACTTTTTAATAAATCAAACACTACAACCTGTGCAGAAAACCCGGCCAAAGTTTTTAAATTTCAAGCTGCAATCCGAGATTGTGTAAGGGACTATTTCCCGTGGAAGCTTACTATTATTATGAGGTGTGGAACAGTCTCTTCATACACAGACACTAATGTACAGATGGGACGCTCGTTCGTCACCGCACACCGCGATACCCATTCCGTTTAGCGATCACAAACACGCAGCTGTATCTATTGAACCACCATGCTTCGGTCAAATACGTATGCATGGCTCAACTAATTTATCGATTTATAAATCAGCTCGGTTATAAGCGATGCATGTTCGACCTCCATGCATCGTTTATAACCGTATGCATGGTGTATGGTACTGGTGTCAACATGGTCAACTAATTTATAAGTTGGCTAGAGAATGCTTGAACTAATATTAAGTTAGTAGAAACAGACATCGTTTTTACTAAAACAAATTAGTACAGATAACCGAAAAATGTTTTCAGTGCATGACTGAACATAAACCTGTAATGTGAGGAAGCACAGCATCACAAAACTAAACCTATACATAATATTATTATATGTATTTTAAGTTATTCCAATTAACAGTAAAATGATCCCTTGTCTTCAGTTCCCACACTTATGCTTAGGCCAACAAAAAAAATTGTTATATTGGCGTAACGGGCTGAACAAAAATAGGGTAGGTAGGTAGGGATTTTTTTTTTTTTTTTTTTTTTTTTTTTTTTAGCAGCTGTTTTTGAACAATGTTAACCGAGTTTAAACATTCCCTATTGTTTGTTAGAAGTACCCCTCAGTACAAGTCGAGAAAAAACATTTATTTTTTTCATTTTTTTATTTTTTAGGGTCGGTCGGTTGGTTTTTTTTTTTTTTTTCACTGAAAAAAAAAGAAAAGGGTAGGGTCGGGCGTATTTTTTGGCCTTATGGTTGAATCATTTCCATCCAAAAGTGATGTAATATCAAGGAAGTCATGCCTGCTAGCAATTATGGGATTGTTTTTGACTTAGTTGCTCATTTGTAGCCCACTTGACTTAATACGAGCATGGTTTAGAACACTTGTGAAAAACAACTAATTTGGGCTATAATTTCTGGAACAACTGCTCATATGAGTGCGCGCAATGCTAGACTAATACTATAGTAATATAGGGAACTTAATTAGGGTTGAGCGCCAGAAGGCCGTAACTCAAGAAATGCTATGTATTAGATAAAGGGTGAGAGGCAGCCTGTTATCAATTATAATGGAGCCTTGTTCAGGTATGGTGAGCATGAATCTGCTAGGGAAGGCGAGACCCGTAGGGTCGAGCCTTCCCTAGCAGATTCATGCGAACCCGACTTGAACAAGGCACCATTATAATTGATAACAGGCTGCTTTGAACATTTTATCTTACATATACTTCAAGCGAAAACACAATCATAATATAAACACTCATTTAAATATTTAATGTTTGAATTAATTATTTGTTCAAAATTGTTTAACTAATTAGGCAAATATTTCCTTAATAAAAAACACTGGAAACAAGCAATAGATTATTGTCAATGTATGTATTGAGCACTATCTGACTAATAATTGATAATCACGTTTTATATATATATATTACGCCTCTCCTAAGTCATTGAAGCGTGATGACTTATTTAACTTGATTACATCCAATGTAATTTGTATTAGTATTAGTAAAGCATTCAACCATGGTATTAAAGCATACTGAAGGCTGTTATTTGGTTCTTTGTCATTTAAGGCCATGTGTTTTGAACTGACCACCCAAAAAGGGTGGCGGCGTTGCATTTTTGGTGACGAATCATTCATCTCTCTCTATTAACTCAACAACTAAATGTGGTAGAGCTATGGTTTAGGTGTCATTTGAAAGCTTATTTATTTAGCTACGCTGTGTGAATAAATCAAGTATTTCCATAACTTTTTGGCTGAGATATGATTGATTATAATTATTTCGAAAGTCAGGGGTGGCGGCGGTGGCGGTGGTGGCGATGGCGTTGTGTACAATCTCTATGGGGAATATAGAAAATGTTCCCAATTCTACGTTCAAATTACGATAACTCCTTATCTCTCTATGGTACAAACATGATTTTGCTCTCTGTTTATAGATTGTTTTATATTCTATAGGTTTCTGTTTCAACAAACGTGTCAACTATTACGTAACAATTGTAATCACGAATCGATTGCGTTGTCCTTGGCTTTTTCCCTATTCAGTACACAGTGAACTTGCCCTATTCATCGGTTTTACATACATGACTATAACAACAGAATTATTCAACCGATGATAGCAAAATTATACATTTTTGGAAAGCTCTCAAATAGGGGAATTCAAAAATGCCGCTTTAATCCGGATAGGGTGAATATTCAAACAAATATATGTGAAAACTCTAATAAATATGAAATGTAAACGCTTGCGCTCAATTACTTCCCGATATAGTATATTTCAACAAGTTACCCTTGACAACCATTATGTTCTGATCGGTAAATTACATGAGGAACTAATATGCACAGTAAAATGATGATTGGGATAGGAATAAAAAAAATATTGAGCTTTAATCAAAATATGAAAAAATCGATATGCTTTGAACATTCTTAATCACAAGATGTTACCATTAGGTCGTATGCAAATTCCAATCGCATATTTGGATTCCTTGTGAGATTACCGTTCAGAAAATATATACTTTTTATTGGGTAGAACAAGTAGTTATTGCAATATGCTAATTCGAATCTCAGATGGTGTAAAATGTAAAATTCTGGACATAAAAACACATGGCCTTAAGGTAATGCCCCTCCAGCCAAAAAAAATAATCAAACTTCAAGAACCTACAGACAATCTACCATCTACTTCTTCCAGCATACCCGACAGCAGCAGCAATATCAAGAACGCTGCCTCACACCTGTCAATTTAGTTTTACCACCATGATGTGTCTTCAATAATTGTAACTTTAGTTTTAAATAAATAAGAGCATCAAACAAAAAAACCACTCAATACATGATTATGGATGCTAATACTTTTGATTTTAGGCCAAATAAAATTTAAAAAAACATGTTTCACGTCCTGGTTTTTCAAAAAAGGAGGAAGGGCTTTTTATTTTTTATTTTTCTATTTTCTATTTTTTTCTATGTTTACATTGTTTTAATAGTGTTAGCACTATGTTATTGTTAATTATGATACACATTTAAATTGTTTTAATAGTGTTTAGCACCATGTTTTTTTCATGCAGATCAGTAGATTTGATGCTGGGATAGGATTGAAGAAAAAAACACCTAAAAAACCTTCTTTATTTTTTGAAATAAATATAAATCCATGCGGCCTCAAAAAAGAAAGCGGGCGGGGACGCAACACTTGGAAATCTTGTCACCAAAAATTGTTCAAAATGTATAAACAATATTTTTTAATATTGATTTTATTTTTCTAATTTTGCATGTCAAATGGAAACATAAGGTCAATTAAAAATAAATAAAGTAGTTTCTCACCCCCTTAAACATTTTTTTTCTGGAATTCTGTAATGTTCTTTTTTCTTTATTTTTCCATAATTGCTTGGATAAAATATTTATGAAGCTCACATCTTGGTATAGATATGCTTTTAGTCCCTTCCCGAGGGTTAGGAGAAGAAACTAGTTATAATTTTTGTTTGGCCCAATAACTGCATATTATTTAGTACACAGATTGAAAACAAATAATTTTGACTCTGATATATTATATGTAAGAGAGATGGAATATTAACGCTTTCCACACCACGGCTCTTGGTTTCACCAAAATGTAATACAAAACAGAATTTTCAGACACTTTTCCCAACTTTCAAGATCAATCTAAAGGATTTCTGAACCAATACTAGACAAGTTTGTACTTATTTTAAAGCATTTCTCATGGTGATTCCAAATATGGTAATTAAGTTCAATAATTTTGAAATTTTTGAAACATTTTGTGAAATTTTGGAATGTCGTCTGATAACGAATATGATACATAAAATGTGAGCTGGAATGACACTTATGTGTATAATTGTAGTAATAAATTTTACTTTTATCACTATCATGTTAAGTGTAAAATAGGGTCACATTTATTTGTAAAGCCAATTAAAAATATAGTTTTATTTTTTATTTTTTAAAAGCCTCCCTTCTCACTTTCAGGCACATTAAAGGTCAACTTTGTTTATCTTTAAATTGAAAAAAACACTTCAAATTGCAAAAAAGCCAGTGCTATGAAAAACTATGATTAATTTGAAGTGGCTTTTAACACTGTTATGAGTAAGAATATGGTCACGCGTTATGAACTCGCCTCCCAATAGGGTGGTGCCGTTACATTTTTTAGCTTTATGCTGTCATTTTCCTCAAATATTTTTAAAACCACAAAAGCTATCTCAACAAATTTGGTATCTTTTTAAAGCCCTCATAACAAGCTATCTGCCTGCCAAATGGCATTGGTATAGCTAATACAGAAAGGGAGATACAGTGGTTTGATGTTTGGGGACCAGGGGTGGTGCTGGAAGGGGTGCCGCTGGAAGGGGTGCCGCCTGTACAAACTCAATGGGGATAATCCCATGCTTTGTTCTTTTTACAATAACTAGTCATCCCCTAATGTTAAAAACACAATTTTGGTCCCATTTCAAAGGATATTTAGTAGTCTTTAAGTATGTGGTTCAACAGACTTGTCAACTATTATTAACAACTAATTAATTATGGATAAGACAATAATCATCAGCTTTCTTCCTATTCGCTACACAGTCAACATGAATAATCAGCCTCAATTTACCGGATTTATAAAAATGACTATAACAGAAAAAGTGTTCAACCTATGATTGCAAAAGTATACATTTTGGAAAGCTTGTAACTAGAGGAATTCAGAAATGCAGTTATCAGGGAAGGGTTCATCCTTAAACCAATAATTCTGAAAATTCTAAAAATATATAAAATTAAAATTGGAGATATTCACTAGCCGGTATAATTACCATACCGACGTAGTAACTTTGACAAATATATATCATCTAATGGGTAATTTCATGAGGAATTCAAATATGTAAAAAAAATAATGATAGGGGTAGGTATAACAAATATATGGATCTCAAATTAAAAATTAAAAAAATCTGATATTTTCCGAACATTTCCGATCATACCATTTTAGTGGCACATTTGGTTTCCTCATGCAATTTCCCTTCAGAAAATGTATACTTTAACTACCTCAGGGGGTATACAAGCAAATAAAAATGTGTAAAGTTAAAATCATGACGCGAAAGCCAAAATCCGTGTGTAACGCGAAAGGAGGCGAGTTAAAACACATGACCATACATTCCCTACACCCCTTACATGGAATTCAATGTAACACATTTATGATATTGATTGACAATTGATATTAAACAGTTAATCTCTAAGCTTTTCTTTTCATTATCATACGACGTGTGAACACAGTGTCACGAGTATATTGGATTCGTTAGCTTAAATCTGGTAAAATTTGCTCCGCATAGAAAGCAGCAAGTGTTATGTAGTGATTTGTCTGTTACAACCTTCTATTTTTGTCAGTCCCGACCCCTTTTCCGGAAAAGTAAGGCAATTGGAATCCCACAAAATGGATGTGCTGTGTTAGATTGACACCCAGTGCTGCGGGTATCATGCGGTCAAAAATATGTTGATGAACTTGTGTTTTGACGTGTTTTGTTGACTTGCAATGTATTGTGGGATTACGCCTGAGCCTGCTCTGGGTCGAATTCTGTTTGAGCCAATCAAAACCAATCTTTCAGAGTTATATTCTGGTGAGCATGGAAACACATTAGTTGAATTTATAGTTGGAGTTAAGGTTTTATGAAGTTTATGATGTTAACCTTTTTATTATGGAAAGTAACGAAATGATTGATCAAACTTATTCAATTTAATAAGAGGCATAAAACAGTATTATATTTAAGAAAATAGGTACTGCATCAGTGATCAGTCATCAAGTATAAGCTAGGTAACTCATCTGTGTTCTAATACTCTCTACCGTAAAACCGATACTAACCAACTGACCCTCAACTATTTGTGCCCTAATTTATCTGTCATCATGCAATTAAAAATAGCATTATATACATCAGGCATGTGTAAACCTGTTGATCTAGGGTCACTCAAGGTTCTTGCAGTGGCGTAACAGCCGTGGGGGCAGGGGGGGGGGGGGGGCACAGTCCCCCCCCCCCCCCCCCCTGAAGGTGCTCAGCAGGAAATTCAAACCTACCCACCAGGAAAAATGGGGGGGAATTGAAAAGAGGAAAAGAAGGGGGAAAGGGAAAGAAAAGAGAAAGAGAAAGGAAAAAGGGAGGAAAAAGAAAAAGGAAAAGGAGAAAAAAAGGGGAAAAAAAGAAAGTGAAAGAAAGAAAATTTCGCAGTACAAAAAGGCCAACAGTCAACAAATTGTACTGCGAAATTTTTTGACCGTACGAAATTTTATTACCATGCGAAATTTGTTGACCGTGCGATTTTTTTTTTTTTTTGACCCGACCCTAGCCCCCCCCCCCCCCCCCCCCCCCCCCCCCCCCCCCCCCCCCCCCCCCTTACGTGAAATTCACGAGGTGACTGACTGGGAACAAAATTGGGGCAACCTTTTACGAAAAATTCCGGGACGGTATTATTCTAACCAGGAATTTTTTTGGCTGTGCCCCCCTGACAACCAACCTCTGTTACGCCACTGGGTTCTTGATATCCCATGAGTATACATGGTGAGCAAAAGTATGGGCGGCCAAAGGGGTCAAAATGGTATAAAGGTATGAGAAAGGTGTCCATGAGAGAAAGGTGTATATAAAATAGAGAAAGGTATGAGATAAAAAGATTGAACAGTCTAAAATCTATAAAAGGTATAATTATATAAAAACAAGAGAAAGGGGTCAATGGAATAGAGAAAGGTGTGTAATTTACAGAAAGGGATCTAAAGTGAAGAGAGGTGTATAATATAGAGAAAGGGGTCTAGAATGGAGAAAGGTGTATAATTTATAGAAAGGGGTCAAAGGTCATGTAGGGAGCATTTGAGGTAAATGTGTGCATTTTTAAAGAACGGTGTCTAGATTGGAGAAAGGTGTGTAATGTATAAAGAAAAGGGTCTAGCATGGAGACAGTACACGTATAATATAAAGAAAGGTGTCTAGAATGGAGAAAGGTGTATAATTTAGAAAAAAGGGATCAAAGGTCATATAGGGATCATTAGAGGTCAAGATGTTTACACACCATGAGCACCTCAAGCCCCCTTAGCTATAGAATATTGTTACCAATATTGGCTGATTTTGAAGTCTGAGTTTAGTCCAAAACAGCAGCAATAAGTGCAGTTTAAATTGTTGGCAAACTGGGGTCAGAGGTCATGTAGTTGTCTTTAGAGATCAATCTGTATACACCACATGAGCATAGTCCCCTTTACCCAAAATACTTTTCATATGAGAGCACTAAACAAGCCGAACGAAACTATCCAACTTATCTCGCACGTCGTATCCCAGCCAACACGTATGCATGAGCCCAATGTGGGCCCTTTATGGGTCACTTTGTGGGCCCCATTTGGGCGGCCCACATAGAACCCTTAATATTTTGGCCACTTTGTCCTTAAGGGGCCATGCGAGTTGGCCCTCATGGGTCCCATCTGGGCAGGCCCACATGGGACCCTTACTAATTTGGTCACTTTGTCCGAAAGGGGCCCATGCGAGTTGGCCCCCATGGGTCCAATGGGGGGTTAACATGGGTTTACTTAGGGTCAAATCAGGGTTTTAAATGGGCTTGCCCTTATTAAACAGCCTATATTAGGTAATTGCTAATTGAATTATTTACATATCCGAATAAATGACTGGCAATTGCAAGAACAATTCAGTCATTTGGCTTTTTATTAACATTCTACAACAAAATTGTTCAAGTGTTAACAGTTTTGTGTGAAGTTATGTTCTTACTTGCCATTAAATTATGACATAGTGCATGATGTGGATTGAATCATTTATCAACATTTATGAATATGAAATCCATAGTGTTGTTGTGACGTGGTTTTAGGGAAAATACTCGCATGGCGGAGAGGGGATCAGAACACACAGAATAAATATAACGGATATAGCTTCCAAGTTATTTATATATACATTTTATTCATTCATCATAAATAGTTCACTTACTCATATTATAAACGAACACAGCACCCAGCATCTAGACTATCCTAAAGAAATGACATGACACGCATCAATCGTGAGCTTCTGTAATTCAGAGCTCACTAGTCCTGTTGTGTGAATTGAAAACTATATGGCCTTAACTTATCATGAGGTGTTGTCAGCGTGGCACGAAGACTTGAATTGGTCAGAGATATTGGCGCGTAGACTGAATGGGATTCAGAATACGGAAGTACGGTGTTGCCATTTCAAGTCAATCATGGCCTGAATTCTAGATATGGAAATATCTAGAATTAATAATACTATTAATAATATCAATATAAATTTAGCGTCACAACATACGCCCTTCCTAACAAAATTGACACCTGACAATTTAACTTAAAGAATGCTGGGTGAAATATTTATAAAAGAAACTGATATCTTTATCATATATAGAAACGAATTATGCATTTCGTCTCAACATTTAGCATGTCTTTTTATACATGCTTACGTCAGCCAAATTGACGACATCTAATATCAGGTTGTATAATTTTAACTATCAGAGAATGTTATTTTATTTTTAAACGAGTGGCCTTAAATATAAATTTATTATTAATCTTCTGCGACGCCAAACCTGTGGAAACCTGCGACCGTATTAACCCGGAATTCACGCGAAAAATTCCAAGTGATTACGCTCACACGGTAAAGAGGGATTTTTGAACAAACACGCATACGGGATCCCTTAAATGGCCTAACACAAACACACACACTCTCATACATAATCCTCGGATTAACGTGTGCGTCTAAAGGTTTCATCAAAAGTTGAAGCGCAAAAGAATTGGAAAATTTCCTTCCAATTTCGATGTTTCATACGGAAACATATTTTTCTTATTTCAAAGAAATCACGTTTTTGTGACCCTTTAAAATTAAATAGTCATCAATGGTGACTATATATTATGTGTACACAACAAGACAATACAAGACAGACAAAACAAGACAAAGGTAGCACTACTGAAATATTTAGTAATTTACATTAAACTTTCTTTTGTTTGCGTCTATTCATGTGAGACTAATGTTGCCAGAAAACCTCACAACATATGCCTCTTCCGAAAAGATACAAATAAATATAACACTTATTTGATCATACTGCATTTCCGCATTTTTGCTCAACTATATAAATTCAAACTTTCTACATGAAGAATATCATTGTGTGCAATTCTTTGCAACAATCATTTCTATATACAAATTAACGAAAGTGAACACACACTTTCAGGCAATGTTGCCCAAATTACAAATTGCTCTCATTCAACAATTTTATCAAAATAACACATCTTGTGTCATAAGAATTGTAATACTCATATCATGACATATCTCAGCCTACGGACTATAAATTTTATTCATATACTTCCTGTGTTCTCTATACTTGTACACTTTTAATTTATTTGCTGTTTCAGACTCTGTTCCTGCAATGATTCTTGCCCGCTGGCTTTACATCTTGCCAGTAATTTTGACTGGGTTAGCTTTCAGAGATTCTAAAGCGGCCGCGTTTAGGTTAGTCTCTGGTTCCCAAGTATTTCTTGAATTTGGGAAGCCCTGCCATTTTATCAAATACTCAAGACGTTTATTTTTAAAACGTCCCCTGAGAATACGCTCTATCACATATTCTGGAGTTTCATCTTGAATAGGAGGCAAACCTGGAATAATTGGAATCTGATTCTTGTCAGACTCGTGGGTAGCCAAAAGTTGTTCAAATATATCATCAGGACAATCGTCTAGAACTAATCCTGGAATTGGATCTCTATTTTCAGGATCCACAGGGGGAGTATCATTGCTTGGACGGACAAATCTATTATATGCAAATTTCATACGGTTAACATGTACAGTAGATGTTACCAATTTGTTGTTTTCAAGATTTCGCACCTTGAAATTTACAGGACCAGTCTGTTCGACTAGTAGAAAGGGTCCCGCCCAGAACTTTGAGAGTTTACGTGACAATCCTTGTTGCAATGCAGGTATATAAATCCAAACTGAATCACCAACTTGATATGGAACATCTTGCGCACGATCATCAAAACGCTCTTTCATTTTGGCTTGATTACGTTCAGCATGACGTTTTGAAATGTCCCTAAATACTTCGAGTTGTGATACTAGATTGTGAATGTGCTCACGAAGTGTCTTATCTGGATATTTGCATTGTGCTAGGAGTGTAACATCTATCGGAAGTCTTGCCTCTCTACCATACAACAAGAAGAAGGGACTAAATCCGACTGAATTTTCAGCGGGAGTTGTTCTATAGGCAAATTGTATAGCTGTTATGTACTTATCCCAATCGCTTTGGTATTCATTGACATAATGTGAAATGGTATCCAGAATTACTGCATTAAAACGTTCCTGAATTGCATTGCATTGTGGATGATATGAACTTGTATTCAGTTTGTGAGTGCGCATAATACGACAAACTTCCAATACAATCTTGGAGAGGAAATTTTGACCTCTGTCGCTCAACAAGGTTTGAGGACAACCATGTTCACAAATTACATAATCAAAGAATGCGCGAGCAATGGTTGACGCATCAGTAACTTTCAATGGTACCAAAATTGGCCATCTAGTACAATGATCTGAAAAACAGAGTACATAGCGATTACCTGAAGTGGTAATAGGTAAAGGACCTAAAATGTCAACACTTACTCGTTCGAAAGCGCCTGGCACTTTCATAGTTACCATTGGGGCTAGTACTTTATGTCTATGAGTTTTTCGTTGAGAGCAAGAAATACATGAACGGACCCAGTTGTCTACGTCACGATACATGCATTTCCAAAAGTAACGTTGACGGATTCTATTGTAGGTTCGCTGAAATCCAAAATGTGCGGCTAACACGTGATCATGACAGTTATTTAGAACTGTATCAATTAATTGCACGGGTATATACAAACGATGGACATTTCTTTCAGGCATGTGCCCTTTAGCAGGAGTATGCCAAATGTGATACAACAACCCTTCGTGTGCATAGTACTGATCAGCCTGTAAAACTACATTCCTAGCCTTAACAGCATTATCTGGCAATTCATCGTTTTCCAGATATTGCAACATTGATCCCGCAAATATATCCGTCAACAAAACTTGTTTGAATTTGTCTAAGTTGAGCTCATTTGGAAAGTTTGGAATATTTGGCTTGACTGAATCTTTGTCATTCTCAACACGTTTCCCTTTTTGAAATCGAAGATTTCTAACCACGTTTACTGTAGGACGAGAGTTCACATCATTACTAGGATTTTGTATGATGTCGCTCACCATCTCGTCTAATCCCGACTTTACCCAGGCTACCTTATAAACTTCTACAGCATCAGTGACTTTGGAATGAGAATGATTGCAATCAGTACAAATATCCATTCTGTCATAATCTATTCTACTTAATGCATCAGCGTTGCCATTATGGCGTCCACGAATGTGAATTACATCAAACTTATATGACTGCAGTTTAAGTGCCCATCGCGCTAATCGACTTCCGGTATTTTTGTTAATACCAAAGAGCCATTTCAAAGCGCAATGATCAGTTACAACAGTGAATTTGATACTATGTTGCAAATATGGAGCATATTTCTTGATTCCCTCGACAACTGCCAAAGCTTCAATTTCTGTAACAGTGTAATTTCTTTCCGCATCATGTAATGCTCTTCCACCATAGGATATCACACGTTCCTTGCCATCCTGCTTTTGGGCCAAGATAAAACCTAAACCAGTACGACTAGCATCGGTTTGCAATATGAATTCTGTGCCATCGAAATTTGGATATGCTAGAATTGGTGGCTCTAACAATTTTCGTTTGAGCGTTTTGAATGCTTCTTGACAACTTTGATCCCAAACAAAAGATACATCTTTTCTAGTTAAATTGGTTAGTGGTTCAGCAATTTTGCAAAAGTCCTTTATGAACTTTCGATAATATCCCACAAATCCAAGAAAAGATTTGACTTCGGTTACTTTGGCAGGAGTTGGATAATCTTGGACAATTTTCAATTTTGCTGGATCTGTTGCTACACCATCTTTGTTCACTACGTGACCTAAATATTTGACCTCAGTTTGACCAAAAGTACATTTCTTAGGTTGTAATTTTAGACCAGCTGCGCGCAACCTATCGAAAACTTGCCTTAAATGGTCCATGTGTTCGGAGAAAGAACTACTGAATATAATTATGTCATCTAAGTAACAGAGAACGAATTTCCAATTCAAACCTCTCAAAACTTCTTGCATAGCTCGTTGGAAAGTGGCTGGGGCGTTATGTAAACCAAATGGCATTCTTTGGAATTCATATAGACCATCTTGAGTGATGAATGCAGTTTTAGATTTGGAACTTTCTTCCAAGCCTATTTGCCAATATCCAGCCGCAAGATCAAGGGTTGTAATGAAATTTGGTTTAGCTGCACCTAAACCATCTAAAGCATCGTTTATGTTAGGTAATGGAAAGTTATCGCGTGCACAAATCTTATTCAAGGCTCTAAAATCAATTGCAAATCTATAAGTATTTGGGTCACCAGCTTTAGGTGTCATGCATACTGGAAAGGACCAAGGACTTGCTGACTCCTTTATAATGTCTTGTTCTAACATTTCGTGGACTTGTCTACGTACTTCGGCTTGAATGTGAGGAGCTTGCCTATACGGTCTAGATCTAATAGGAGGGTGATCACCAGTGTTAATAGCATGTTTAACACGGGAGTAATTACCAGTAGGACCCCCTTTTACTTGAAATATATCAATATATTCAGTGAGTAAACCATTGATTTCAGATGCTTCAGTATCTGACATGTGATCAGTATTTAAATTCACTTTTGAAAGGACTTCCTTTACTGAATCTAGTTTACTGTTTACATCGCTAGCTACCGCGGATGCTTGCCTTATATTAACATTGTTAACATTGTTTTTCTCAAGATCGGGGAAGGAGTGAATCCTATGCGGGTCAACGAGAGAAAAAATGCCCAATTTAGTACGAGGGTACAAAGTTATTGGTTCATCAGTAGTATTCATAACTAATAAATGAATACAGTTATTCTGTACACTAGAAGCAGTATTCGCGATCAATACACCTAATGCAGAGACACGCCTGCCTCCATGAGAGAGACCAATTGTATTGAATGGCAATTTATTTGACAGTCTTGCGCACACAACAGACTGAGTGTGAGCAGGAATTTCCTGTTTCTCAATGACAAGTATTTTACTCTCCTTAGCAAGTCTTAGTGTACGAGATTCACAATCTATTCTTGCGCAGTGCCTGTTTAAAAACTGAGACCCAAGTATGATACGTGTACTTAAGTTACGAGCAATATTCATAGGTACAGGAAATTGAGTGCCATTGACAGATATGGACAAAACTATGAATCCAGTAATTTCCAAACTACTACCATTTGCTGCGCGTGCTTCAGCTACACGTGATTTTTCTATAGAAAAACGCAAATTGGAAAGATTAGCATGAAACCAATCGTGATCAATAATGTTGACAGAAGCACCTGTATCAATCAAACATTGAACAGGGTTACCATTAACAAATGCTGCTATGGTATTCAACTTAGACAAATTAATCTCAATATGCGCTTGTGAAAAACTAGAATTCGATTTTTGTCCAAATGTCTGTCTGTTCAAATCAAGAGGTATACGGTTTGCATTGCCATTTCGGTCTACACCTCTTACATGTTCAAATCTTTGAAACCTTAACCCATCTACATGTCGTGGAACATGTTTCTTTTTCTGTCTAGCAGATGGGTTTATTAGTTTAAAGGATTCCTATTTACGTCAAATTTGGCATAGCATTTTCTCCACCCATGTCCCACACGACCACACCTATTGCATACTAATTTTCTGTACGATCTATAGGGGGCCTGTGACTGCCTTGGTTGATTCCAAGTTTGACTATGTTGATGCCTAGGTTGAGAGGAACTACTTATACGATCTGAATTGTAAGTACGATCTAGCGGGGAAGAAAAAGAGACATGTTTGTCGTGTTCTAATTTCTCCATTCTGGTGGCTATATTAGACACGACTCCCGTCAGTGTGTCCAGAACAGAATTAATGCTATTTACCTGGGGCTCAGTATTTTGTGACTGTGCGGGTGCGAATAGCGAGTCATTTGCCGTTTGCTGTACTGAAATTCCCAATCTCGCGGCGTCTAGTGCTTGTTTAAATGATTCAGGTTCTTTTGAAAACACAAACGCTCTGACAGAAGGCAAAAGACCGCGAACAAAAATAGATAACTTTTCTGCTTCAGATTTACCAATCTGCTTGCACCATCTTATTATTTCACAAGCATAGTCGTCAAGTGTTTCTGATGTCAATTGCTTACGCGACAACAGCTTAGATTCGACGCTCCATTTCCAAGATGAACCTTCGAAATTACTTTTAAGTAAATCTTTAATCTTGGCTATGGTATTCTTATCTGCATCAGGAATTGAATCCAAATAGACGCGAGCATTTCCATAAACTTTTGTTTGTAAGGCAAGTATAGATTTTGGCGCGGTATAATCTCTCAGCTCAGCATACGTCTCAAATCTACTAATGAAGTTATCTACGTCATCATCTGGATTACCAGAATATTTAATATCGCAATTATGCATATCATATTTAGCCATATTTGCTACGTCAAGTTCAACCTCCTCTATACTATTAAGTGATATAACAGACTTACTATCACTATCACTATCGCTATCGCTATCGCTCATTGCCTTTTTAACAATCTATGTCAAAATCACCCGCTAATTCCAAAGAGAATTCGGAATTTAATCAACAAAATTTTTAGTCAATCTCAAGATCAAAATTCAAGTTCAAATTCAATCAAAATTTGAAAAATCTGAACATGAACCAAGTTTATTAATTATTAAACTTGATTAAGATTATCAATTAAAATTTATTGATTATGATTGATGATTAAATTTAATTAATAGACTAACAATGAACTTAATTGATGAAGTTTAAATTCACCAATGAGAAAAAATTAAAAGCTCAATGAAATCCAAGTCAACAATTTAAAGTTGACATCAAATTAAATGAATAAAGTCCCAAGTTACAGCTGAATATATAAAATATTTATTCAATTGCAGTGCAGTGTATCAATATTATGTATCTTGATTTAGAAATCAGTCCATTCAAAATTTATATAGAATTCTGACAAACATCAGTCTCATCCAAAAATAAACAAGATTTATTTCATGCGAAGAAATTGTCTGTCTGAAACGCACCTGTCCAGTAGAAGAGCTTATAAAATCTTCACAATAGAATTTTACCGCGCTCGAGAATTTCAATCTCGGATTAAAATTGTTTATCAATGGATATCAGACCGTGGTCATGCACTTTTGAACCAGATTATCAGAGACTTGTATATCGGAACAATTACATGTATATAAAAGACTTTATCGACTTGCCACGTTGAACATGTAGAATGCGCCCATTATTGCCAGCGTAAATAAGACCTAAATATTGATAGGCCATACTACATGTATTTCGTGTATACTATTTTAACCACAATTTTAACCACAATTTTAATAGACCTTTCTGGGTCTATAAAACAAATTTCAATAGACATATAATTAAATTTCAGCAGTGCATACCAACAAAATGCTACCTGAATTCAAACCGTCTCACCACGCTGAGTTATAGTCGTCGACACTGGATGCGATGAACAACAAAATACATATACAACTTTGTAGCTACAGTCCTAATTATTCAAAATGAAGGGGGCTGGTAAATTGACCGGAATAATATAAACATTGACATAAAAATATCAAAACGAACGAATTCTCCACCAGATGTTGTGACGTGGTTTTAGGGAAAATACTCGCATGGCGGAGAGGGGATCAGAACACACAGAATAAATATAACGGATATAGCTTCCAAGTTATTTATATATACATTTTATTCATTCATCATAAATAGTTCACTTACTCATATTATAAACGAACACAGCACCCAGCATCTAGACTATCCTAAAGAAATGACATGACACGCATCAATCGTGAGCTTCTGTAATTCAGAGCTCACTAGTCCTGTTGTGTGAATTGAAAACTATATGGCCTTAACTTATCATGAGGTGTTGTCAGCGTGGCACGAAGACTTGAATTGGTCAGAGATATTGGCGCGTAGACTGAATGGGATTCAGAATACGGAAGTACGGTGTTGCCATTTCAAGTCAATCATGGCCTGAATTCTAGATATGGAAATATCTAGAATTAATAATACTATTAATAATATCAATATAAATTTAGCGTCACAACAGTGTTACCAATCCAATATAACCAGGTTCAGTGCGCATGCGTGGAATTGCCCTGATGTAACCCATGGGGGTCCCATGTGGTCAGCCCATATGGGACCCTGATAGGTTTACCCAAACGTAGGCCATTATGGCCCTTGTAAAACCCACATGGGGCCCATGTGGTCAGCCTAAATGGGACTTTGAGAGGTTTACCCAAACGAAGACCATTATGGCCCTTGTATTCAGCCAATATGGGACCCTGATAGGTTTACCCAAACGTAGCCCAGTATGGCCCTTGTGAAACCCATATGGGGCCCATGTGGTCAGCCTATATGGGACCCTGATAGGTTTACCCAAACGTAGTCCAGTATGGCCCTTGTGAAACCCATATGGGACCCATGTAGTCAGCCTATATGGGACCCTGATAGGTTTACCCAAACGTAGCCCATTGTGACCCTTGAAAACCCCATATGGGACCCATGTGGTCAGCCCGCACATAGCCCTTGCCCTCATTAGCCCTGACTGCGCACATGTAGCCCACGTGGGGCCCATGCATACGTGTTGGCTGGGATACGGTTCCGATAGGATCCTAATGTGTCATTTAACAAACGCAAACCACAGATTGCGTAAGCCGAGAACTGCGCCATCTAGTTCATTCTAATTCTTTTGTTAACATAGTTGAATTATGTACTTGGCAATGCATCACTTGTAATAACTTTTTTGGTGTTTCCATATTGACCACTGATTTCTATCATCACACTTCATCGCACAGCCTGTTATTTTTCCACTTGAAAGATAACAGCCTCTGCCGAGACCGTTATTTTTCAAGTGGCCAGTTACCAGATATAACAGGCTCTGCAGTAAGGTGGAAACAAAAGGAATACAATGGATAACATGACAAAGGAAATAGGCCGGGAGCCCAGAAGGTTCAATCAGCTGAGAAGGTACAAAAGGTTTGATGGTCTGATACGTTTAGTTGGGTGCTAAGAGTCAATATTTTTATATTGCTGCCGTGTCGTAGCCTGTACGGGTGGCCGCTATAGAAGGTCAAAGGTCATATAGGGGTCAAAATGTATTTTTTTTAAAATGAAAATGGTCTCAAATTGTTCAGATGGATGCCACAAGCCATAAAAAGAATAGTTTGCCATATCTACAAGTTAAGCCTCTATTAGTTTTATTAGGTCAAAGGTCAGCACACATTAGCGGTATAGCCTCCTGACCATTGACCTAAAAAAACTAATAGAAGCGTAACTTGTAGATATGGCAAACTATTCTTTGTATGGCTCGTGGCATCCATCTGAACAATTTGAGACCATTTTCATTAAAATTGGAGCATTTTGAGAATTTGACCCCTGTGCAAAAAATGTGAGGCAAAATTTGACCTTTGATCTATTTTGATCCTTATGGTCTCAGGAAGAGTTTGATATGCATTTCATTACAATCAGACCATTTTAACATTTTTACCCCTATATGACCTTTGACCTTCTATAGCGGCCACCCGTACAGGCTACGACACGGCAGCAATATAAACTATTGACTCTTGGCACCCAACTAAACTAATCAGATCATCAAACCTTTTGTACCTTCTCAGCTGATTAAACCTTCTGGGCTCCCGGCCTAAAAAGGGCTAGAAGTATATTTTTAGATAATCGACTTTCAAATATTTGGGACTCATTACAATACACTGTAGCACCCAGCTTATAACTTTAATTTTAGTCAAATTAAGAGTGTTTATGAGTTATCACTTTATGGTTCTGAAAATCTAGGTTTGATTATTTTTGTACCAAAATATCAATTTACCCAAAAATTGAGTTACGGCCTTCTGGCGCTCAACCCTCGACATGTACATTCCACTTGACTTCTTCTGGGCTGTTACTGTAAAACTGGTAATTTGTCCGCGATTTGCAGTTTCCAATTAATTTGCGTGTTTTTAAACTTGCGATTTGTAGTTTCATCACATATTCCTACCTAATACGCAAAAGAAATGTATCCGCGTGTTATTACTTTTGCGGTACCTGGTTCGAGTTCAAAAATAAATGTTGCACGAAAATTATCAGTTTTACAGTATTTATAAACATCAAATCCTAACTTGGTATTCAAACTGGCTGTTACCATTATCAAAGATCATCATAATATTCAACGAGTATAAGTGGGTCACCAAGGTCATCATAGCTTTGCAAGGCCTAGCTGAAATCTGACATATGAAAGTGGTTGAACTTGATCGATACAATTGACTACTATTACTAATACTATTGTTGTTGTTGTATCAACATATTTAATTTAATACATTTGTCTGGTGTCTTTGAAGCTAAATAACACTTGCAAGTTAGCCATTGCAAAGTACAAAGGTTAAGCCATTCCCCAATAGGTCATTTGCAATATCCCAGCATATTGATATCAAATGTGGCATAAATTAAAAAAAGCCACTTTAAAGTTTTGCTTTTAGACCCAAATGTCCGCAATTTGATGACCAGTATTGTGGCCTTGCACAAATATGTAGTACAAAAAGCTTACTTTTAGCAACATTTTTTCATTGGTTTCTATAAGTTATAACTGCTGTATCAAGAGCTTCATCACAAAATGTGAACCTTCAAAGGTTGATGAAGGCACTTACATTTTCTTTCTTTTTATTAAACAACGCGAAATTACCATTACCACTACCAGCATGGTATTGCCTGATTGGTTGCGTAATTTGAAGAGGACGATGCCTTTTTTAACTATTTCTATTCATGGTTCCAATGGGTTTGTTTTTAAAAAAACCTGTTTTACGGGCTGACGGACCTGTCAAGTAGGGTCTTTCCCCGGTCTGTCGCCTGTCGGTGGGGTGTTTTTTTTCTTGTTTTTTTTTTAAACCTAAACTGTCACCAAAATATGCAAAAATCGTGAATTGTTTTTAAAGTTTGTGAAAACAATAGGTGGGTTTTTTTTCGTCGCCTTAACACAAAACCTGCTATAAAATACTCATTGGACTAAAGTAAAAACTTCTGAGTAATTTGGGTGAAATGGAAATGCACATAAAATAAGAATGTCCTACACCGCTATCAAGCCTCCCATACTTAGTGGACCAGAGGGCTACAGGTCAGTTAGCAGTGTATAAGAAGGATGTATCTTAACACTTTCCACGCGCGCGGCAGGCGTCTGCGCAGACGACATTCAAAAATTCCACAACATGTTTCAATTTTTTTTTAAATTGATGAATTTCATTACCATATTTGGAATCACCATGTGAAATGCATTGAAATAAGTACAAACATGCCTAGTATTGATTCAGCAATCCTTGAGATAGACTTTGAAAATTGAAAAAGGTTTCTGAAAAATCTGTTTAGTATATGGTAAAACTAATAGCCGCGTGGAAAGTGTTAATTTAGTTTACCCAAATTCTTTTTACTATTTTATATCATGACTATAATGGTAAGTGTCGATCTCTCATCACTTAAAATGTGACGAGATGAACTTGAATAATAATATGACTGAACAAAAAAATAGCTGCTCAGAGTGACATTTAGTTTATATTAGTTGGTGTGCGTATTATACTAGACCAAATATAACAACAGGCCGCTATTAAAAGAGATATGGCCTTGTGGCACTAAGCCTTCGATATCTCGAAATCCCCTCTGACATATCTGAAGAAAATGACAGTGTCCAAATGTCTTATATTGTTATTGACTAATAAATATGAGTATGATTGTAATCTAGCCTATATTTATATTTATAGATAAGGTGATCAAAACTGAAACAGAGCGACAACGCATACCCAGACGACGGTGGCCACGCGTAATCGCGAATGTTAATCTTATTATTTTGACATAATATTGATCATAATTAGAAGATTTTTTTTTCCAATCCAAAACCGTTAGTTGGCTATACCAACTCCATTGTAAATGCTATTTTTTAAATTATTTTCATCGTTAACCGGGCGATGACTGTTAACAATTTTTCAAAATGGTGCACTCTCGTTGCCATTATTGGGTCGTCCGAGACGCGTGGCCAACGTCGTCTGCGCATACCGGGCACTGGTTATAGCACCCTCAGTAGGGGAGAAGTGGCCAGGTTTCTGCTGACATGTCTTCATGATACTGAGGTACATGGGATAATAAGATGATCACTATTTGATACTGATACACTTGATGTGTTCCTTTATTTCTTCTCGAGTCAGTTATGTCACCGTGGCGCATGGGCGTTATGATTGGTAAAGTTGTGGGCTTGTATTCGGCCCGAATGTCAAAGGAGAAAATGCATTAGTCGCTCTTAAACGGGGACAATTACCACATTGCCGACAAAATCCGTGTACAATGTTTGTAAAGTCACCGTAAAGGTGCGCAAAATATTGCCATAGGTTGTGCAGAAACAACTTCAACGCTTTCTTCTCAGCAATGATCTGATTTCCAGCAGACAGTTTGGATTTAGAGAAGGCCACTACAGTACAGCTGATCTCCTCAACATTTTGTCACAGATATGGAACAACTCCCTAGACCAAAGTGAAGAGGTTTGTGACATTGCCCTTGACATAAAAGGAGCTTTCGACAAAGTATGGCACAATGGACTCTGCTCAAAACTGATGTCAAAGGGTGTTACCAGAAGACTGCTTTCATGGATACACAACTACTTATCCGACAGATCTATCAATGTAGTCATGTTGGGACAAGCATCCAACACTGCACCCATAAATGCTTCTGTTCCACAAGGATCTATCCTTGGTCCACTACTGTTTTCTGTCTTCATTGATGACCTTGTGGATGTCTGTGACAACAAGCTCTACCTGTGCGCTGACGATTCAACTCTTTTCGCACCCATTAAGTCTTCAACCAGCTCCTATGCAGTAGCTGCTAGCCTTAACAGTGATCTAAGCAATATGAAAGCGTGGGCTGATAAATGGAAAGTGACCTTCGCGCCTACCAAGTGCAAGACCATGGTAATCTCTAGAAAGAGAACCCCATCCCAACTTTTGAACTCTACTTTGGTGACTGCAAGCTACCATCTGCAGACAAACTGGAAATCCTGGGTGTTACCATTGATAGCAAGCTGACTTGGTCCAAACACATCTCGGCTGTCTCAACCAGGGCTGGCCAGAAGCTCGGCGCTCTTCGCAAGGTTGCAAATAAATTGACGCCATTGGGCAGATCTACTGTGTACAAATCACAAGTCCGTATAGCGTAATGGAGTATGCTTCACTAGGCTGGTCTAGCGCTTCACCTACTATCCTAAGCCAGCTTGACAACATCTAAAGGAAGGCACTCAAGATCATTGAAGCTCATGACGCTACTGGTCTACCGCATCTTAGCATCACAAGCCCACTTCACAGGCGACAGCACTGAAAGCCAAACCGAAGTCAAGTGACTCTTGAAATGGAGTAAATCGGCCATGACTCTCCAAAGGAGTCATCCTAGCCGTCGGAAAGAGTCATCGGCCATGACTCTCCAAAGGAGTCATCCTGACTCTCTGGAGCTAATTTGCATATTTTACCTTGGTCTTATATTAGCCGAGTAAAATGCGCAAATCGGTCATTAGCATAATTGCAATGGTACAAAAATTAGCACCGGTGCTCGTGTGTACCATTTCAATTATGCTAACGAGCTAATTTGCCCCTTTTATTTATTTAAACCTATTGATTTATTTGAATCAAGTCGATGCGTTAATTTAACACCGTTGAATGTACATTGATATATATGCATATTTCTCACTGGTATTACGGAAGGGATTGATTGCTCGCTAAGTAAATGCAAATACATTGAGCAAGAACATAAACATCAAAGAGCCAATGACCCTTAAGCCCCCCCCCCCCCCCCCCCCCCCAGTTCTCAGTGTCTCATTCCTACCTGGAGTCACGGTGACTCTATTTAGCCAGTTGGAGTCATTATTACTCTCGAAAGGGAGTCCAGCCTACATGTGACGCTATGTCAATATTGACTCCATTTGAAGAGTCACAAGACTCCCTTGAAGAGTCATGCATCATGACTCTCCAAAGGAGTCAGTAAATATTGACTCTCCAAGGGAGTCATGTGACTCTCCAAACAGAGTCAATATTGACATAGAGTCACATGTAGGCTGGACTCCCTTTATAGAGTAACCCTGACTCCAGTTTGGCTTTCAGTGAGGTAGTAGCAGCAGCCACGGTCTTGTACAAAATGCACACCAACCAATGCCCATTTAGATTTAGCAGCATTGCTCCCCACACCATATGTTCATCGTCGTGCTACGCGTTCAAGTGTTGCAATGCCAGATCACGCCCTTTAACTGCCGCCTGCCAGAACTTGTTGCTTAGACAGAAATTTCATCCATAGTCTTCCAGCCAATGTTGTTGGCAACATCCATGAGGAAGGACTACAATCTTTGAGATGTCGTGTTAACAGACATTTTCTCTCCAACTCTTCAGAGTATGTTGGCTAAGCTCTCTCGATGTATCAATGACCTCCAGATATTATTTTCTTCTCTTATTTGTTGATGTTATTCTCTGTTTGGGTGTTTATCCAATTCCTGTCCCACGCCACTTTCATTGGCTTTTTTACTTGCCCAATTGTGTTTACTTGTATTTTTGATTATTTTCTGAGTTGCAGTGAACCAATTGATTGGCCCATCAGAGCTCTCTGTTGAGAGTTACCCGTTTGATTTGTAATCACTCAGTTCATTAACCCTGTTAATGTCTGTTGGGCTATTGGTCACATTTGTTCTTTATATATATACAACAAAAAACCAATAAAAAGTTGCCGAAAAATGCGAGAAAAAAACACGACATTTTTGAAGTTGCGGAATGAGTAATGAAGTTCCTCAATTGTTCATCCAAATAGTCTGGGATGCGCAAGATTACCATGTCAACTTTGGGCATTTTTTCTTCTTTTTTTTCTTTCTGTAACTAGTGCAACATTTCATTGTTTCGGGCAAGTATTAGCATATTTCGATATGACGTAAATAGGACCTTGCATTGAGGCTGGATTGTATGTGGCTGCTTCTAAAACGATCTCTATTCGTCGGTGCGGCTGAAGATTTAACTTACGCAGTAGTTCGTAATAACATTTTGCCGAAAATGTCAATTGTTGCCTCATGAGGATTTGCCCAGACCAAGCGGTTGCTTATACAATGAATGGATGTCAAATAAACACCTACTGTTGTCTTTTTATCAAAGAAGTACACTAAGGCCTAAAAAATAGAAGGTTTGATTGGCGTAACATAGAGAAAAAAA
>JAYJML010000245.1:0-58000 GCA_035610835.1 Ophiura sarsii
CAGATGAAATAAACGGCATATGAAAGCTAAGCGTTTATTCTATCAATATGTATACAATTGTTACACCAAATTTTAGAAGTTCATGGTAAATAAGTTGGGTAAACACGTGCACGGTTTTTTTGAGACACCCTGTATTTGATTTCATGTTAAATAATTAATTAATTGATTGATTGATTGGTTGGTTGACTGATTGTTTGAACTTATTTCTACAATTTTGCATGCATCATTGTGGATACATTTAAAATATTTTATCATAAATTGGTCATAAATGTATCATTAAGTAAATTATGCATAAATTAATATTGAATTGTATGATCATATCTATGTAATCATCCATCGAGCAAATCAGAAATTATCGTTTAGTTACAGCATATTACTGTTATGCTTTTACTGACTCTTGGGTCCGGTCAGGTATTTAGATTTAGCGTAAATTACTCGCAAGTTACTAGCCTAGTAGCTTACCCCGGTTTGTTGCTCTCAACATTTTGGGTTACGCCTCAGTTACTAGCGAGGTAGCGCTATTCTTCAGCTACCCGCCATTGGTGCACTTGGCCGATTATGTAATAAATGTCCGGGGTATGCTATTTACTAGACTTACGAGCATACTCCTCCCCATAAGTTTTTTCAGTGAATTTATTTGCTTGATCTTATTCTTTTTATGGATGTGGGATGTGGTTTTTGAGGATGTGGTATTCGGAAGTAAGGTCACAGAAGTTCGAATAAATCTGGAATCATTTTCCAATCACGGATTTACATGAACATGTTTAGCATGGAACATGATCGATTTAAAACGTAAATTAGATGTGTTCTTTGTATACGGTTAATAGCAGTGTGCATGGTTTATAATTGTCTTCTATATGCTTGTTGCATCCTACGTTCACCATTATAACATACAGTCATCACAATAAGATCTGACCAGGTAATAAACATGCTGATAACTCTAAAAGTATAACTCCTACTCTCTTAATGTAAAAGAGTGAAAATGTCACTTGTTGTTCAGAGTGAAATCATTGTCACTCATAAAGAGTGATTTTTCACTCGGTGTCGAGTGACTTTTCACTCTGTGCGGTTGATGAGTTCAGAGTGAAATTATTGTCACTCGAAAAGAGTGATTTTCACTAGGTGTCGAGTGAAATTTTCATTCTGTGCGGTTGATGAGTTCAGAGTGAAATTATTGTCACTCGAAAAGAGTGATTTTCACTCTGTGGCGAGTGACTTTTCACTCTGTGCGAGTGATCAGTTGTACCAGATTTAAATAATTTGAAAGCCGGAACACAATCAAATAAAAAATATTCAAAAACTCAAAATATTCTTTATTTTATTAAATTTAAACATTATTGAAGTGATAATTAATGATGATATCAATGTTAATTGTTTCTGCAATAATTTTGAAGTCCAAATAATGATTAAATATTAATTACATTAATGAAACGCGTAAAAACATCATCGATAAAAACACCATAGAAAGAAGATTTAGATTAGACTTTAGATAGAGAAATATCATGTTCATATATGATATCGTTTCACTACCCAAAGGAAGTGATAATGTAACATAGGCAAATGACAGCAATAGTTTGGATAATGACTTTGTTTGTTATTCAAATTTTCTATTGAATTGCAAGTTATTCATGTGAATGTGATTTAGTAATTAAAATGTTCCATTATTGTTCACTCTCAATGAGGGTGAAATTTATACTAAATGAGTGAAATTCACTCCTTATATATTCACTCTTGTTTCACTCCAATGGAGTGATCATTGTAGGCACTCTTCGAAGAGTGAAAATTCACTCGTTCCTGGAGTGAACAAAATTCACTCTTTTTTTGGAGTGAGAATTGTTCCACTCTTTCAAGGAGTGACTTTCACTCTATTAGAGTGATCACTGTAGGCACTCCTTTGAAGAGTGAATATTCACTCCATTAGAGTGGAATTTTCACTCTTTTACATTTAGAGAGTACATAAACATATTTAATTATAAAGTTGTTGAAAAATTTCTCTTCTTGAATTTGAGATATATCACGCTAAGAATGGTTGATTAATGAGGAAGTTACGATCCCAAACGTTAGGGCAAGTCTGATTTTCATTTTAACATTTTCTTTTCAACAAGGGGAGAGTAAGACAGGTAAAGAGTGTGTGCAGTATCGATCAACCGTAACATTATGCCACCAACCATCCAACTATCCAACAACCAGGGCATCGACGGGTGAATTGGCACTACCACTATATCAGTAATCAATAATTTGCCGGTCTGAGTCCCCGTGTTTAAAATAAAAATGTGAAAATGAAAATCAGACTTGACAGTTCATTTGGGATTGTAACTTCCTTAATAATTAGCCATTCTTAACATGTTTATAATTTGATATGTTTATTTGGGAGTCATACTTTTAGAGTTATCAGCCCAATTTATTACCTGGTCAGTTACTTATTGTGATGACTGTATTTGACCATTAGATTTAACATGACCATAGTATTTACCACTATAATGGATTCATTTAAGTGTATAGGGTCATGTGTTTTAAGCTCGCCTCCTTTCGCGTTACACACGGATTTTGGCTTTCACGACATGATTTTAACTTTACACATTTATATTTGCTTGTATACCCCCCTGAGGTAGTAAAAGTATATATTTTCTGAAGGGAAATTTCATGAGGAAACCAAATATGCCATTAAAATTATAGTACAACTAAGAACTAAAATGGTATGATCGGAAATGTCCGGAAAAATATCAGAGTTTTTAATTTTTAATTCGAGATCCATATATTTTTTATACCTACCCCTATCATTATTTACTTTACATATTTGAATTCCTCATGAAATTACCCATTATATGATATATAATTGTTAAAGTTACTACGTCGGTATGGTAATTATACCGGCTAGTGAATATCTCCAATTTTTATTTTATATATTTTTAGAATTTTCAAAAATATTTGTTTAAGGATGAACCCTTTCCCTGATATAAACTGCATTTCTGAATTCCTCTAGTTACAAGCTTTCCAAAAATGTATACTTTTGCTATCATAGGTTGAAAACTTTTTCTGTTATTGTCATTTTTATAAATCCGGTAAATTGAGGCTGATTATTCATGTTTACTGTGTAGCGAATAGGAAGAAAGCTGATGTTCATTGTCTTATCCATAATTAATTAGTTGTTACAAATAGTTGACAAGTCTGTTGAACCACATACTTAAAGACTACTAATTATCCTTTAAAATGGGACCAGAATGGTGTTTGTAACAATAGGAGATGACTAGTTATTGTAAAAAGAACAAAACATGGGATTATCCCCATTGAGTTTGTACAGGCGGCACCCCTTCCAGAAACACCCCTTCCAGCACCACCCCTGGTCCCCAAACATCAAACAGCTGTATCTCCCATTCTGTATTAGCTATACCAATGCCATTTTGCAGGCAGATAGCTTGTTATTAGGGCTTTAAAATGATACCAAATTTGTTGAGATAGCTTTTTTGGTTTTAAAAATATTTGAGGAAAATTACAGCATGAAACTAAAAAATGTAACGGCACCACCCTATTGGGAGGCGAGTTCATAACGCGTGACCATAGATATTTTGAGATAAATTCACATTCAATTTTGTAGGTTCATGATTTTCAAATTTAATCCATAGTAGTAGATATTACGCTAGGTGAGTTATAAACGTCGCAGGCCACAATACACTATTCTTATGAATCAAGAGAAATTCGAGGATGTAATTAGCACGACTATTCTAAAACCTTGAAGTTGCTGTACTTGCTGTAATATATGTAAATCATAGGTATAGACTCCACCCACAAGCTCTATCCTTAAACAGTTTAAATACTTACCTTACAAGTACTAGTGAACCGACATAGCTTCAGTAAGTTCTGAATGATAACGGAACAGTCCTTATAGTTATACGCTAGTATCATAAGTATAGTATATTCACTCCGACCAGCTCCATAACTGTATCCATCGCAGTCGGACAGAGCGGCTGATCGTGTTTACATGAATACGTTAAAGGTCAACACTACCTGGATAAAAAGAAGATATCTTGAGGTGCACTTCAAGTTCACGCATGTTTTGGTTTTCGTACCGCCTCACGTCACAGCGGTATTATAAGTACATGCAAACAAGGCCCCGAAACAAGGTCATGAGCGCCCTCGCACGTTCTCTGTTATTTACCTTTTGCCTTCTAATACATTCTACTTTCTGACATGTCTGAAGGTCCAATCAACCGTAGACAACGTCATAGTTGGGATTGCCTTAGCAATGTAAATCAGTATGTCTTTTTACTTTATATAGTATTAACCTATTTTGCGTGATGTCGATCTCTTTAAAAATCAATCACGCCTTCTCGCACGTGCCCCCCCCCCCCCACACCCCAGTGGCGTAACTTAGACTTTTTCATTTGTGGGGCAAGAAGGGGCAGTGGACTTGAAATGGGGGGCTCCTATTATGGGTGGGCTCCATTCCAGGGTAAAGAAATGCGCGCGTAGCGCGCAAAAATTTTCGACTTAACACCTACCTTTTGCACGATTGAGCTACATTTCGACTCTAAACAAGCTTGTACCATAGAATATTGGATTTCTGGGAAGACATGCGCGCGTAGCGCGCGAAAAAATTTCATCTGTTATACTTTGTACCATCATTATTCCATGATTCATTTTGGGGGGGCAAGGGTTCCAAGTGGGGGGGTCCAGCCCCCCCTGCCCCCCCCCCCCCCCCCCCCCCCCCCCCCGCTGGTTACGCCACTGCCCCCCTGGTTCCGCCGGCTCTGATATTTTGAGGCTCAGAATAGGAAATTCTTCTGATATTTTGAGGCTCAGAATATGAAATTCTTCCTTCCCTTCCCTTCCTTCCCTTCCCTTCCCTTCCCTTCCCTTCCCTTCCCTTCCCTTCCCTTCCCTTCCCTTCCCTTCCCTTCCCTTCCCTTCCCTTCCCTTTTCTTACCCTTTTTTTTTTTTACCTTTGAAAAATTTAGGGGGTTCGATCGAACCCCTCGAACCCCCCCTGGCTACGGGCCTGTGAATATTGTCAGTTATTAACCGCAAGTTCAAGATAACCACAAATATTGCGCAAAAGAAAGATCAAGGTTTTATCTTCGCATTTTGAACTTGAGGAAAATACAAAGAGTAATGGCAATCTCTCTCCTTATGAGTTATATTGTTTTTGTTTTCTGGTTTTTGTTTTATGAGTGTTACGATCGATTACAACACGCGCAAGTAAAAGTCTATGCAGACTTGGATGGAAGTGTTCCCTGTCTACTCTTGGTCGATCATATTATGTCAAAAGTTGGTGTAAAAAAGAGTTACACTCTGTAAATTGAGAGACAATTCACCAATTTCGATTCAAATCCACATAACTTTTATCGTATACATCCGATCTACACGGAGTAAAGATATTTGGTAACCTATTACTACAAGGATACCAGATATGTAAATACCAAGTGATATTATACAGGGTGTACATTCATTATACAGGGTGTAACATAAGAAAAACAACATTTTTTACTAGTTTTGATATACCCAAGTTATTTTTTGGCTAAAGTATTACATTAAAAACAAGTAGGCCTATATTAAGAAGGCAGGATATAGGCTTTCAGTAAAAAAAAGGTAAATCGACCAATTGTACTCCGTTAAAATAAACAGGGTGGCCAAAATCATGTATATAAAATAATGGTAAACAATGCTTTATAAGTTTATAGACACAAAATTAATTCTATTTTGAGTTTGGCGGCAGTAATTATGTTTAAAACCATTGGGTTAGATACCTAGACAGGAAGAAAGACAATTATAGCCGAATTTAGTTGACAACAATTTAATATACAGGGTGATCAAAATGTAGAGTGGGACAATTCCAAGAGAAGAAACCTCTAAAGTCTATAAATAATGTTGGAGTTGATATAACCGCATGATTGCTGTGCTGGAGTAGACTATTTTAGATCTATACATTTCAGATCATAACATCAAGCTGGATACCATCTTATTATATTATTCAGGGTGTCAATGGAAATATATATAACTAAATGGCCAATTGTATGATTTATGATCATTTTCTAATTTTTCTGTTGATACCAATACAATGAGAGTCGTAATTGCCGCAATTTATAAGTCCAAATGCACAATATCAGGAATTATAACTGCACCTTGCATCAAATAAGTTTCTAATCATACATGTATACAAAATTACATGGTAACCATCGCACCTTTTGCAATATATCAACAGTCTTGATTTAATTAATAAATAAATAAATCAATCAATCAATAGTGATAAGACTACGAGTAGGACATTCTTAATAAAAATCATATTATGCGATCTTTTCCAAGTGGCGCCCTCTATCGTTGTTTTTTAACTTTGAAAGCAGATTTACTTGCAGAATTGCATTTATTATCATAAATCGTGAATATCTTCTAAGTTGCAGAGCCGTACATTTCCTTATTTTCACAATCACGGTTTGAATACCTTAAAATAAACATCATCTTTTCCGAGTGATTTCTCCCGCTTTGCCGCCATGCATTTACAGCTTTGAACGCAACTGCACACAAGTGAACAGAATAGAATGGATTGCTTTATAATGATAAAAATCGCAATTGGGTCGAACAATTCCTTAAATTGGAAGCACTGATTTCCATTATGATTTAGTAATGGGCTGTGATGTTCTTTTACCGGAAAATGCAGTCAAATAGAGTTATGAGTTGAGGAATTCCTGACTGTCAAACATCATTATAAGAGAGAAAAAGATGTGTAAAAATTCGAAAAAGATCACATGATATTGCTTTCAAATCATAATATCATAGGACATCCGCAGCTCCTATCACTTTTCCACAACATATCAAAAAGGTATTGAAGCCTTAATTTCCATATACATTGTATTATCGTTAATTATGCTTCACATTTAACCATCACATCTGTTAACACAAAGAAATCATAAATTATAATTGAGGGTTATTTGCACTACTATCGTCGCGCTTTATTATTTAGTGATATCAACTTCAATCTTGACATTTACGTTGTTCATAGTGTTTCTAATATCCAGCTATACTGGAACACATACAAGTTCCAGTATCGAGCTATACTGGAACACATACAATGTTCCAGTATCGAGCTATACTGGAACACATAAAATGTTCCAGTATCGAGCTATACTGGAACACATAAAATGTTCCAGTATCGAGCTATACTGGAACACATGAAATGTTCCAGTATCGAGCGATACTGGAACATATTGCGGATATTCCCCGTATCGAGCGATATTGTAACAGTAAAATAGTAGCGATACTGGCAACCTTTATGTTCCAGTATTGGACGATACTGGTATATCAGTATCTGGGACCTAAAGTACACCTTTTCCGAAAATGATTTAATTGCAACCTCAACGCCTCGAGAACAAACATGCGATTTTGATAGAATATGCAAAACATTATCATATGTGCCGAGAGGGGGGATGGGGGGGGGGGGGGGGGGGGGGGGCATACGTTTTAATCTTTTTTGGAGTTTGTTTTCTTAACTGAATTGTCATTACAGAAAAATCAACCTCCATACATTATTTTCATTTTAAATTAGTCAGGAAATTCAATGCATTTCCATGACTGGATATTAAACATGCAGAATGTAGCATCCACATGTGGATGCCTGTGGAACAAAAGAGTGTTATAGCTGCTTTAAAGGGGTGTTAACACAAATAGGCCTAATATTTAAATAATGTGGAAAAATATAAACTGTTGAGCTATTAATGTGATGCATATAAAAGTATACATTTCTGCAGTGGAAAGGAAATGAGTCAGAGAATCCTTTTTGTGTTATACAATCTACATAAAAAATGCTGATTTCTTAAAAATCACCTTTTTGGCTAATTTGTTAGCTGAAATTGCACCAAATTTATATAAAGACATTTCTCTAGGAGTTTAAATGTCGACCAAAAGTGCCATACATTTTATTTGTTACTTCAAAAATGTAATTTTATCAAGATGAGATGTATTATCGATTTAGATGGTTGATATCATGTTGATGTACACGCGTCATTCATTTCTCAACATTTTCTAGTGCGATGTGCAAGTTTTACATCACAACAACGTGTTCGAATAAAAATCCATCGCTGATATTTTAAAGAGCAATATGTATAGAATCCGTCGATATGAGATAGAATTGACACATACATTGAGTTAAGAGGGTGGAGGGTGGAGGTAGAACTTATTGAATGACCCTCGTAAATCATTCAGTTTGCGCACACATCATCGAGAATTGCGGTCAGAGAGAATTGGTAGTTATAATGGCGAGTTTCGAGTTTATAATTTCGAGTTTCGAGTTTTAAAAAATAAAATGATAAACTCGAAACTCGAAACTCGAAACTCGAAATTATAAAATCGAAAATCGAAATAATAAACTCGATGATTTATGTCCGCTCTGGCATTTCATAGTACGTCATAGCAACGCCTCGTTATAAAATAATAAAGTTTTCCAATGTACTTACGAGGAAAACTAATTTGCTGCCCGGGAGTTGAGCACCCCTATGCTAAATTGCTGGCGTCGCATAATCGCTGGGTCTGAGCGGCTTCCGGTTTTTCTTGCGACCTTTTTTCCTATAATTCCGTGCGGCATCCGGCTTTTCCCCGCGCTTTTTGATTGTGTTCTTGGTTACCAAGCAAGCGATCATATCATTCGCATTTGGTTGCAGCCGTGGCAGGTTATAAAAAATCATTCACTCCCGTCCGAGTTTTATCATCTCTTCTCATCGTTTTTTCATTTGGACTTTCATCTACGGGCCGTCGTTGTATTCATCCGATGCATCAACATTAACTTTTAAGTATTATTATTATTAATTTCTGCGTCTATAATATCATCATATACTCTCGTTCGTCACCCCGGCTTTTCTAGTATCTTTCTCTCAACTGAACTGACTCTATTTGAAAATGGGGAGAAAGCGTGGTACTAAGAGGAAAGCTCCTACTCCTCCTCCGTTAGTGTTTTTTAATAGACAAACGAGGGCACAAGCACGTCATTTGACAGACGCATTGAGTTCAACGGCTGGCGGGAGTGGTATGATTCAAGCAAATTCAGCAAATCCAGCGGTAGAAGTTTTACCACCAGTGCCGGCGGTTTCTACTGCAAATTTGCCACCGGCGGTAGCATCAGCTTCATCGTCTTTAACAGCCCCACAGGCGGCTTCATCACCAGCCCCACAGGCCGTTTTATCGGTACCAGAAGTTGGACAAAGGCAGGCGGTTCCATCAAGTTCCGCATCTCAGTTGGGTTTATCTTTGGCAGTTTCATCGCCTCCAGATCCTGGGGCAATTTTACAACCAGTTCCCCCGCCCCCGGGTGCATTTCAGGCGGTTTCTTCACCGGTACCATCCGCACAGTTTCATCCAGGGAATGTGTCAGCGCCATCTATTGATCCTCAGCAAATCTTGAACATTCAGCAGAGGGCGGCATCGTCAATTTCGTCGGTTCCTGGATCTGGTGTACGTGACCTACGTGACATGAACAATGGCGGCGATGTGAACGGGGCAAGTAACGTTGGCTTTCGTCAAGTTCAGCCGATTCCTATGAGAATGGCAGTGGCAGGTGGAGCTGTTGGCGGTAGCAGATCGCAGTCCGGTGAGATTAATTTCCCCACTTTGAATTCGTTCTATAACATTTCATCGGGTGGTGCACAAAATAATCAGATTCCCGTTTCATCAATGAATAATGATAACAATAACATGATCATGAATAATAATTGTAGTACTGGTATATCTAACGCGTTAGGTTCAGGGGGTCAAACTCAAACATTTGTTTCCAATTCTAATACCTTGAATAATGCGGGTATGTCACCTTTATCTTCTATTTGTAGCCCATTAGGGGAAGGTTTAGCTCAAAATCTTAAGGATAAGATCACAAAGGGTGAATTTCTTGATTTTGCGTCACTGATAGATAGAGGGGGGGGGGGGGGGGGGGGGGGGTTGTTCAGGACACGTCTCATGTCAATAAGTCATTGGGGTTTAACGAGCTTGGCCAAGTCATCATACGTGATACAAAACCGCAACCCAAAATTAATTCAATTCAGTCGTGGACCGATGCTTTTCTGATCTTTTCTGCAGTGTTTTTAAGATCTCACCCTAGCCGTACACAGGAAATTTTGAAGTACGGTCATATTATTCGTACCGCGGCTAGCCGTTTTAATTCTTTTGGGTGGAAAGATTATGATATCCAATTTAGATTGCGCATGCAGTCACATCCAGAAAGGTCGTGGGCCACTATCGATAGTGAGCTCTGGGCATTTTATGTGGCAGTTCCGTCATCTCCTAAGTTTAATGTAGGGCAGTTTAATTCAAATTCTAGGGGGGGATTTCAGCGCTCATCACGGGGAGGGATTCAGTCGGGATCGGGCAGTGGGAGGCCAATCAACATTTGCTATGATTTCAATGGAGCGTCAGGTTGTGCTCGACCCATGTGTCGTTATCGACACGCCTGTGCCTTTTGTAAAAAAGACGGGCATCCATCAAGGGCTTGTCGTAACAAAACAAAAACAAGGGGTGCCAACTTTAACAACAAATAGGGTTGGTGTTAGTTTGGACTTGTCTACCAATAGTTGTTCTAACTCTGTTTCTGATAGCTCGGGTAACTGTGTGTGTTGTATTTATCCCACTCCTATTAAATTTGACAAATTAATTACATGGTTGGATCAATATCCAAATGTGAGGGCAGCATATACGCTTAGAGAAGGGTTTCAAGGGGGGTTTAAGCTAGGTTATTCTGGTCGTAGGGTTGGTAGGGACGCTGACAATCTTAGGTCTGCATTAAAAGATCCTTCGGCAGTTGTTCAAAAATTGGCAAAGGAGGTCAAGTTGGGTCGGGTCGCTGGTCCTTTTTGTGATATGCCACTTACAAATTTAATTATTTCACCTGTTGGTTTAATTCCTAAAGCTGAAGTTGGTAAGGTCAGGTTAATTCAGCACCTATCATTTCCAGAGGGGGGGTCAATCAATGATGGCATTGACAAAGATCTATGCACAGTTCATTATGCTAGTTTTGACGATGCAGTTAGTTTGGTTATTCAAAAAGGAAAGGGCGCCCTCATGGCTAAGGCTGACATTCAGTCAGCCTTTAGATTGTTACCCATTCATCCCACTGATTTTCATCTTTTAGGGATTAGGGTTCGTGACCAGTTTTATGTCGACAAAGCTCTACCAATGGGGGCGTCTTGCTCTCCAGCATACTTTGAACTTTTTTCATCTTTTTTGGAATGGGTGGTGAAGCAGGTGGGGGCATCTGATTTGGTGTCACATTATATGGATGACTATTTCCTAGTAGGCGGGCCAACGGGGGGTTTGTCACACAATAAATCTTGTCAACATTTGGTCACATGTCTCGAAAATGTTTGCGCTGAGTTTGGCGTCCCTCTTGCGCCCGAAAAATCAGTTGGGCCTATTACAAAAATTGTGTATCTGGGGTTAGAAATTGATTCGATCGCGCAAGTGGTGTCTGTTCCTCCTGAAAAACTTGCTTCCATTGTTGAGAAGGTTAAGGCAGCTACAGTGGTGCCTTGCATGTCATTAAAGGGGCTTCAATCTTTAATAGGCTCTCTGTCATTCATATGCAGGGCAATTTCTCCGGGTAGGGCATTTCTGCGGCGCCTTATTGATTTGACAATGGGTGTTAAAAGGCCTTGGCAAAAAATAAGGCTTTCTAAAGGGGCAAAGAGTGATTTATCAATGTGGCTATTATTTTTGAGGGATTTTAATGGGAGGGCTATTTTTCCGGATCAATTTTGGATGGAGGATAAGGATCTCGAGCTATTCACAGATGCAAGTGGGGGTATAGGTTTTGGGGGATTTTTTAGGGGTAGTTGGTTCCAGGGAAGATGGCCGCAAGATCTTAGCACTTCATGTATGTCAATTGCTTGGAAAGAATTTTTTCCAATCCTAGTAGCAGTAGTGTTGTGGGGAGGTACATTGAAAGGCAAGCGGGTCATAATTAGGTCAGACAATGAATCAGTAGTGGCAATTATCAATAAACAGTCATCCAAATGTCCAGCTATTATGTCACTGCTGCGGTTCTTTATTTTGCAATGTCTGAAATCCAATATTTATTTTTCGGCGCGTCATATTGCAGGCAAAGATAATGATATTGCGGACGCTTTGTCACGTTTCCAGGTGCGTCGTTTCCAGGAATTGGCGCCAGAGGCAGAACCTTTAGGGAGAACAGTGCCGGATTTTCTTTGGAGGATCTAGATGTAGAAGCGCAGCGGTTACTAGAAGCTTCACTAGCTAAAAGTTCACATGTGACTTACAATAGGGGGGTCAATGATTTTGAGCTTTTTCGCGCAGGAGTACCGTTAAGGCCTGTTTGGCCGGCTCCAGTACAGCATATTATTGCATACATCTCTCACCTTTCTTTGGAAGGTAAATCTCCTTCGACAATTAGTACATATGTGGCGGCTCTTGCATATATTCACAAAATTAACGGGTGGGGGGATCCTACCGATAATTTTATTGTAAAGAAATTAAAGGAGGGTGCCTCGAGAGCAAATAAACATACTGACAGTAGACGTCCCATCACCCCTCCCATTTTGCGCCAGCTGTCACTTTCACTTGCTAACATTTGCTCTTCTACTTATGAGGTTTGTCTTTTCAAATCTGCTTTTTGTCTTGCGTTTTACGGGTTCTTGAGGGTGGGCGAGTTCACTGCTGTCTCAAAAACAGTGAGTAGCAATCTTTCTCTTTACGATGTTGTGCTTAAGAGAGAACGATCGGCTCTCGAAGTGTGTATTCGTTCGTCCAAAACGGACCAAAAGGGGGTAGGCACTACACTGTTGATTGAGGCAAGTCTCGATGAGGGAGTGTGCCCAGTAAAAACCTTGTCAGAGTACATAAATATGCGTCCTGCGGTCGGGGGTTCATTTTTTATTCATTTTGATGGCTCACCTCTCACTAAATACCAGTTTAGCGCGATGTTAAAGAAGGGAATTTCATCTTTGGGGCTGCCTCCAAATGATTTTTCACCCCATAGCTTTAGAATAGGTGCTGCAACGTCAGCAGCTTTAGGTGGTATCCCGATAGAGAGTATAATGGTTATGGGTCGTTGGAGGTCATCTTGCGTGTCAAAATATATTAGACCACTAAGGGTGGTAGTGCCAGACACATGGGCTTTTTGAATAAGCTTATGTTATCATTTTTAATAATATTTATTAGTTAGCTTAGAAACAATACACAGAATAAATGAATAAAATAAACAAACATAATCTATGCCATCTGCCATTGCATATGCTTTTGGTATCCTTTGTCAATATCTGCTAAGTAAATAGATTTTTGTTAATTAGGTAATTCTTTGTTGGTTTGTTAATGTATCAATTATATTATATTATATTATATTCTGTGCCTTATTCGAGCCAAAGTTGTATAAAGAGGTGAAGGTCGTATTTCACAATTTTCATGGTCCCCATTTTTTCTCTCTTTTTCTTTTTCTTTGTTTGGCCTTGTTTGCTATTATAATTTGGTTTTTACAGGTCGTTTTAATGCAAGGACATGGCTATTAGGTGATAGCATCGTTCATTGGGCGGGAATTTCTAATCAACAACTACAAGGGGGAGGTGACGTTGAGTGGCATGGACGCCGTGGGGCTCGTTTGAATGACGCGGTTAAACTATGCCAAAAGCATCTGAAACGCAGACCGTATCCTACCACTATCATAATTCATGTGGGGACGAACGATATTTTTTCGACGAGTACCTTGCTGCTTCGGCAGCAAATACCTGAAGTTCTTTCTTTTTTTCGGCGCATTCTGCCGAGATCACGTATTATTTGGTCCGATGTATTATCCCGGCTATTTTATTATGGGGAAGGAAGACCAGGGGTAGGCAGGAGAGTGTCTCAATTTATAAATTATCAGGCCCATAAAGCCATTTTTGCTTTGAGCAATGCCTGTTATATCAGCCATGCAGAGGTTATTAATCAATCCAGATTTGGCTTATTCAGATCGGACGGACTACATCTCAGTTCGGAAGGAATGGTAGTGTTTAGATCCAACATTGCAGAGGCCCTCATCTTCTTTAACACCCATCCTGGCGCAAAGGCCTTTCCTCCTTCAGCCGAATAGAATCTTCTTCTAGGGGGGGGGGGGGGGGGGGGGGGGGGGGGGGGGGGGGGGGGGGGGCGTATTTGTATATTTTTTTGTTGGGGCAAGTTCCAGGTTTTTGGCCCTTGGTTGGCGATAGTTTGAAGCCAACAAAAAATTATATTCAAATGTAATAATATAAGTCAATTATAATTAGTTATTAGTTAATTAATTACTAAGGTCTCACTCTCAGAATAATCTATAAAATTAAGCTACATTGACTTGATAAAAACTTAATATTATTTGGATATTAAGAGCTCACAATTTAATAATTAAATATGCGTCGATAGCATATATTTATACAAAATAAAGTTTGAATGATTAAGAAACGTTTGTCCAAGTTGAGAATTCGTTGTCGTCATAGCTATGCCTCAACGTCCATCTTCTTTTCATATTGAGATGCTATTAGCACAACTAAAATATTGATTTTCTACATGTACATTCAAAATTCTTTGGATTAATGCATAATTCGTTGTCGTCATAGATATGCCTCAACGTTCATCCTTTTTCCATATTGAGATGCTATAGTATTTGTAAAATATTGCTTTTGCTACATTCAAAATTAATGCACATTTTTGCGTGAAGAAATGTATGTGAAATAAATGCGTGATGAAAGGTTTGTGAAATAAATGCGTGAGGCGGCAGGCAACCAAATGCTACCTAATACCAAATTCTACTTTGTGTCGACTCACCTCTCAACTTCTCTGACAGCAATAAAGTTTTCCAATGTACTTACGAGGAAAACTAATTTGCTGCCCGGGAGTTGAGCACCCCTATGCTAAATTGCTGGCGTCGCATAATCGCTGGGTCTGAGCGGCTTCCGGTTTTTCTTGCGACCTTTTTTCCTATAATTCCGTGCGGCATCCGGCTTTTCCCCGCGCTTTTTGATTGTGTTCTTGGTTACCAAGCAAGCGATCATATCATTCGCATTTGGTTGCAGCCGTGGCAGGTTATAAAAAAAACCCACCCTCCCTCCCTAATTTGTTAAAATGTTTGCGTGTATCCCATAAACGCCGAGTTTGGCGTCTGTGGAAGGCTTTACGTTAGTTTAAGTTGACGACTGCTTGCTTTCTCCCGTTTGGTAAAGTGATTTGGGGGTTGCCTGGCAACACCCCTCATTTTCTTTGCCTTTCGATGACATTTAACTTATATAGGGTTGGGAGATGAGGCACTATAATTGCCGGCGGTCTAGCGGGACTGCTCCGACGTTGAAGTCGAAGGCGTGGCGGCGATGTTGAAGGATTGGTGGCGATGTTGAAGGCGTAGCGGCGATGTTGTGGGTGTAGCGGCAGTGTTGTGGGTGTAGCGGCGAAGGGTCAAACCAGTAGTTGTGTTCTAGAATTTGTTGTTGGCGATAGTTTGAAGCCAACAAAAAATTATATTCAAATGTAATAATATAAGTCAATTATAATTAGTTATTAGTTAATTAATTACTAAGGTCTCACTCTCAGAATAATCTATAAAATTAAGCTACATTGACTTGATAAAAACTTAATATTATTTGGATATTAAGAGCTCACAATTTAATAATTAAATATGCGTCGATAGCATATATTTATACAAAATAAAGTTTGAATGATTAAGAAACGTTTGTCCAAGTTGAGAATTCGTTGTCGTCATAGCTATGCCTCAACGTCCATCTTCTTTTCATATTGAGATGCTATTAGCACAACTAAAATATTGATTTTCTACATGTACATTCAAAATTCTTTGGATTAATGCATAATTCGTTGTCGTCATAGATATGCCTCAACGTTCATCCTTTTTCCATATTGAGATGCTATAGTATTTGTAAAATATTGCTTTTGCTACATTCAAAATTAATGCACATTTTTGCGTGAAGAAATGTATGTGAAATAAATGCGTGATGAAAGGTTTGTAAAATAAATGCGTGAGGCGGCAGGCAACCAAATGCTACCTAATACCAAATTCTACTTTGTGTCGACTCACCTCTCAACTTCTCTGACAGCAATAGTCTTCACACAACCGCACTTCATTTCATCGTTGATTAACGCGTGTGGAGTATGAATGAAAGAATCGTTTGAGCATGCTTTCACCCCTTCGAATTCGGCAAAAAATGTTTTATTTGATATTTATGATCATTTTGAATGCAGTTAATGCACCAACTGGATATGACACCGGCCAGCTAAATAGCGTTCAATTCAAAACAACCGAAAATGTGAAATTAACTAATCACCAGATATGTACCATTGAGAGAGTTTCGGAGCCGATGATATGCTGTGTGTATTGCAGCAAACTGCCGGGTTGTACGAGTTGCAACTATGACTCGCTTCGTCAAGAATGTGAACTAAACGATGGAACAGCCGAGGAGTTCCCGTTGGACATGATAGAGGCGGCAGGTATACACAACTTTAATTTGATGGTAAGTTTTTTTGTTGTTGAAAACATATGCTGCGGAGGGGGGACTTTTGGGGCAAGATGCAAGAAGCGCCTGAACATTTTCACACTGAGAGATTTTGGCGCAATAATTACACTGAGCCAAAAAAGATCTGTTAAAATTTTATAAGTTTCTTTTTTGGCTCAGTGTATGTTGCTCCCAGACATTTTGAACATTGCCTCCCACCTAGTCAGCTAACAAATAATGTGAAATTGCCAAACATTAGCTTATGTTGGTCTAAAAAAAAGGAATTTCAGACTATTTTTAAGTTTAACAATCTATTTATTACTGTTCGTTCAGTATTATGATTACCGCTATAAACCTAATACTCCCGGGATGGAGTGTGAATCAAACTATCCGGGGTGAAGATGGGCATAATCTAGCGGGAAAAAAAAACGGCTCCGCCGGCGACGGGATTTGAACCCGGGTCCACGATAATGGTAGGCCGTGTCTTAGTTCACTTGACCAGGGGTCGTGCGCACGGATTTCAACAATTCCCAGACAATTCCGTCCGCCGTTGTTACTCGCCGTGGGATTCGGAGCTGTAAGTATTACGGATAAAATACACCATAACAATTAACATTTCCATTGTGCATGCTATAATAGTTTATAACCCTGGGTTAAGGATTACATTCATGTGTACGATTCAAAATGTAATGGTATCATAACTTAGATATTATCCACTCAATTGTTATGAATGAGATGTCATATTGTGGAGAGGAATCTCACTCGTTTAGTGTATATAGCTTGAATTATTGATACCGATTACTATTAGTTTTAAATTAAGTATTAACATAAGCACTTTGTCAGGAACTCTTGTGTTAGGTGTAGGCCTATTTCAGCAACATTTGAATATACTATACTAAACACTGCACAAAAAGAAAGTATCCACTTTTTTCGAGACGCCTTGTGTTTAATTCTTAGGACCCTTAATATATCCAACAAATGGGAAAGAACAGGCAATTCCTCTTGCGCATTTTGACACCTCATTTGTCAAAATAGCACCAATATTGATGAAGCAGTGGTCATTGTACCTCTTCTTTCTTTTTCTCTCTCCATGAAAAGACTCATCCTTTTTGGTGTAAGACTCATCCTTTACAATGACAGTATCATCCATGATGTTTGTAAGCCAACACACCTGTAACTGACTCTCCATTTCCGTGCAACCTTCCTAGTAACTCCAAATCGAAGAGCAACTTCAGTTACAGAAACTCCAGAAACTTTTCATGGAGAGAAAGAAGTGGTACACTTTAGATTTACTGTTTTGTTTACCTTCTTTTCATGGATATAGGGTTAAATGCATTTGAATAAAAATTGATGCAGTTTCCATTATTGCACTTAACCCAAACTCGTGAAAAGAGCGTAAACAAAATAATATGTGTGCCGCTTGTTTCTCTCAATGAAAAGTTTCTGGAGTTTCTGTAACTGAAATTGCTCGTCAATTTGGAGTAAGAAGAAAGGTTGCACGGAATTGAAAAGACAGGTGTTGGCTTACAAACATCATGAATGACCCTGGTCATTGTAAAGGATGAGTCTCACACACAGTGATGTGTTTGGAAAAAATTGACGATATGAGATGGTCGGGTTACAATTGTCTTTTTATGGAAAGAGGGAAAGAAGAGTCCAACAATGGAAACTCCATCATTTTTTAGTCAAATGGCAACTGCTTCATCAATATTGGTGCTTTTATGACAAATGAGGTGTCAAAATGCGCGGGAGGAAATGCCTGTTCTTTCTCATTTATTGTATTTATTCAGGGTCCTAAGAATTTAACACAGGGTGCCTCGAAAAACGTGGATACTTTCTTTTTGTGAAGTGTTTTTTTATGGCCATGTGTTCCAAAAAGGGTAGCGGCGTTTCTTTTTTGGTGACGAATCATCATCCATCTCGCTCTATTAACTCAATAATTAAATGTGGTAGTGCTATCATACCATAATGGTTTAGGTGTCATTCGAAAGCCCAGTTATCTAGCTACATTGTACGAATGTATCCGGTAGTTCTATAACTGTTTAGCTGAGATATGATTGATTATATTCGAAAGTCAGGGGAATATAGAAAATGTTCCCAATTCTTCGTTCAATTTACAATAACTCCTCATCCCTTTATGCTGCAAACATGATTTATACGTTTTTTGTTTTCATTTTGATAAGCGCTGTGGTACATTGTATAATGTGTAAGAGTGCTATATACATGCTCATTGTTATGTATGCTACGTTAAGCTTTTAAATAGGGAAATTCAAAATGCCGTTTAGAAAAGCTTTTAAATAGGGGAATTCAAAAATGCCGTTTAAATTAGGATAGGATGCATACCCCCTATAACATATTGGCGGTTCCTCCCCAATATTCGAGTCTTGTCGGTTGTATTTGGCACTGTCGGTTATGGAACTCTCGACATTTCGCGTCGGTGTTGGGGGACGGCGCGTCTTGGTATCTTAATAGCACTACTTAACGCTAAATGGATCGCTGGTTTTTAATTTTGATAAAATGATAGCCAATTTATGTCTTGGTATCTTAATAGCCATAATTAACGCCTAATGGATCGCTTGATATCAATTTTAATCAAACGATAGACAATTTATAGATAGATCCTGACCTCGACTTAATTGCTGGCTTCCAAGAAGCACGCATCGTGCCGCATTTAGCACATGTCGTGTTATATGGGCACCTGGTGCGTTGTTATGGTGATTGAATAACCAGCAAGGAAAACAATAGTTGCCAGAAGATGGATATTTCGGTTTGAACAACATTATGTAAATATATCTTAGTTAGCAATAACGTGTCACTTTTCAATTTTTTCTGTGTATACTTGATTGGGAATAAATATTGCTTACCATTGAAGATATTTCCCTGAAGTATGAAGAGTATGTTTTAGATGACATGCCATAGCTAGACACGCACTTTTTTAATCAGAATTTTGAAGGCATTCTTCCCAGGAAAGAGCAACTTAAAGGATCCTTCCCATGGAACTTAGCGCTCAGATATGTATAATTATTAATATACAATATATATTTTCGATTGAAATGAATTCCTGCGTGATAACGTGCAGCGACCTGTTGCTAATTAGGTGGTTTTAGTAATGATGACGTGGCAATATTGGGTATGGCTATCCCATCAGTACTTTCGACACAAACAACCAGGCGCGAATTTCATATGATCACAGGTTAGGGATGTGCAGTTTAAATTCGTTTTTACTGAATAGTATAGCTCTGTGTTCACTTAAACTGGTCAATATACAGTGTGGTTCAATAAAATGTTGACAGTTTTTCAAAGCCATATTTTTCAAAATAGTGGGATTTGGTTTAATATTTTTTTTACATATTCCTCAAAAATATCATCTTGGCCATCTTATGCTTATTGTTAATAATGCTATGGCGGCAAAATGATAGCTATTTGAAGAGAATCTCTCCAAAATCTCTTTGTCCACGGGTGTAAGTCTACGGGAAATGACCAGCAATATAACATTAAATGGCATCGTCACTTTTAAGGCATAGAATATAGACAATTACACTTCCAATCTATGAAAATCAATAATTCTAATTAGGGTCACTCGTGGTATTGTTATTACGTATTGATTTCACACCTGAATAGATAGTTATGATGTTAACAATTACACTGGTTTCACCTGGCGGGATTTTCAAATCTTAGATTACTTGCATGCAATTCATCATTCAGTATTCAATGTAACGTCGCGAAATCATTACCCGTTGACTGAGTGAAATGGGACAGACGTTCTTCAAATAGCTGTCATTTTGCAACCGTAAGGCTATTGTAACGATATATTCAGCATAGAATGGTCAAGATCATATAGTTGATGAATATTGAAAAAAACACTGTCTACGTTGTATTGAACCACACTGTATATACATAATATTATTTTTTTCCTACCAAATAATGATTGGTTTCATAGCTAAGACTGTTTTAAACTATTAAAATTCCGCTTTGTACAACATAACCGTTGTTGAATCTATCCATACACTCGTAGTAGTTTGCGCCGTTTAATGCGTGCACGACGCGATGTGTTTTGATTAGTTGTTCAGTAATCACATGTTTTTTATTCGTTATTACATAAATCAAAATTATGCTCAAATTGTGAATTTTGATTGTATAGTGTCGTGTATGAATTAGGTCAATACATGCGTATGTTTTGTTTTTCGAAAAACTTGAAAAATCAATGCACTTGCGCAAAAGTTGACATGCTCACAAAAGTACAATTGTTAAGTAACATGTTCAGCTACATGTCTGAAGAAATCATTGACAAATATTGAAATGCTTTGATTATTTATTAATTAGATGCTAATTAGACATTTGTTATATAACCCCACGACCTGACAGATTCTATACAGATATAAAACTCTATGTGAAAGTTCAAGTTGACTGGACCATCCACATTTGAACGATGGTCTAAAACATGAATGAACATATATATTTTGATGAGTATTGATGGCCTGTTGCACTGTACGTGTACTAAATTATATTTAGGCGACGAAAAAAAGATGCTGTAGGATCGGTCGGTCGGTCGTTTTTGTGATACATTGCTGTCAGCACATTCGCGGCCAAGTGCACCAATGGCGAGTAGCTGAAGAATAGCGCTACCTCGCTAGTAACTGAGGCGTAACCAACAATTTTGAGAGCACCAAACCGGGGTGAGCTACTAGGCTAGTAACTTGCGAGTGATTTACGCTAAATCTTATACCTGACCGGTCCCGAGAGTAAGTTGGAGCATAACGTTATGCTGCTGTAACTATCGATGCTAAAAGGTTTGCAAGGTGTACGCTTGTAGCGACGCAAAACGTATCAACAACGCAAAATGTACCAAAATTGATACGTTTTGCGTTAATGGCGAATAAGATAGAACAAAAAAGGGCAACTCGACGCAAAACGTATCAATTTTGATACGTTTTGCGTTGTGCAAAACAAAAAAGGGGCAATTCAAGTAAATCGTATCAAAGTGAGGATCTTCCATTCATTGCACTTCCTCCCCCTTTTCCCCAAAAGTTTCATAAATATAGACATTTTCTCCAAATGTTCATTTTTTATTTGACTGAACCTTGGCCATTTGGGTATAGACGTCAGATTGTGTGTGTCACCGTAGGGGGCGCTTTTTACAGTTGTTCCTGGCTAACAAACTAATCACTGCGTCATTATCATTATTATTATTAATGTTATTATTAGTGTCTGGTGGTGGGTGTGGTCTTAGAGAGCGCTTTTTCATCTCCCTGGAAATGTTGCAGACAGCTTTTTTTCGTAATAAAATCTTAATGTATTATTTTATAGATGCATTTCATCCAACAAGGATTTCAGACTACAATAATCTTTAATTTATCATTGGCCGGATTTGGTCCAAAACAGGTTTCACTGAATATATCATTGACTTAAGATGTGTTTCTAGCACAGTAAATAAATCGATACGTTTTACGTAAAAGGTATTATTCGTTCAAGATGGATTTTTTCTTCTTCAGGGAATGTATTTCATTTGAAATATATTGTAAATAAATGATACGTTTGCGTCTTGTTGCCCCCTTTTCCTTTTCAAATGATACGTTTTGCGTTGGAGTAGTTTTTTGCTCTAGAGTATAAAAAAGGAAATATTTTGGAAAACTGTTCACATAAATGGTGCAATTGGTCAAAACTACACATTTCAAGTGTTTCTAGAATTTGTTATTTTTCAGTGTTTTTTGGCTAAGAAAAGATTGATAGGCCTACGTTTTGCGTTAGGGCAGTTATTTTGCTCTAGAGTTCAACAAATTCATTATTTTCAAATGTTTCTAGAATTAGTTATTTGTCAGTGTTTGTTTTTTTGGCTAAAGAAAAGTTGATACGTTGTACGTTGGGGTAGTTATTTTGCTCTAGAGTACAGCAAATGAATTATTTTGGAAACTATTCACAGTAACATGGTGCAATTGGTCAAAACTACCCTAACAATACATTTCAAGTGTTTCGAGAATTTGTTATTTTTCAGTGTTTTTTGACTAAAGAAATGTTGATACGTTTTGCGTGGGGGCAATTATTTTGCTCTAGAGTACAACAAATGAATTATTTTGGAAACTATTCATAGTAACATGGTGCAATTGGTCTAAAAACCCGACCTGTAAATTTCAAGTGTTTCAGATTATTTTAATTGTTAGTGTATTTTTGGCAAAGGAAAAGTTGATACGTTTTGCGTTAGGGCAGTTATTTTGCCCTAAAGTTCAACAAATTCATTATTTTGGAAAACTGTTCACAGAAACGTGGTGCAATTGATCTAAACAACCCTCCCTATTATACATTTCAAGTGTTTCTAAAATTTGTTATTTTTCAGTGTATTTTTGGCTAAGGAAAAGATGATACGTTCTGCGTTGGGGCATTTATTTTGCTCTAGAGTTCAACAAATTAATTATTTTGGAAGATTTTTCACAGGAACATGGTGCAATTGGTCTAAACAACCCTCCTTATACATTTCAAGTGTTTCTAGAATTTGTTAAAAAGTTGATACGTTTTGCGTCAAGTTGCCCCTCTTTCACTTAGGCAAAATGTATACGTTTTGCGTTAGAGCTGTTTTTTAGGTCTAGAATACACAAAAAGGAACTATTTTGGAAATTCTTTCACAGAAACATGGTGCAATTGGTCAAAACTACCCTCCCTATACATTTCAAGTGTTTCTACATTTAGTTATTTGTCAGTGTGTTTTTTTGGCTAAGGAAAAGTTGATACGTTGTACGTTGGGGTCGTTATTTTGCTATAGAGTACAGCAAATGAATTATTTTGGAAACTATTCACAGTAACATGGTGCAATTGGTCAAAACTACCCTAACAATACATTTCAAGTGTTTCTAGAATTTGTTATTTTTCAATGTATTTTTGGCTAAGGACAAGTTGATACGTTTTGCGTTGGGGCATTTATTTTGCTCTAGAGTTCAACAAATTAATTATTTTGGAAGATTTTTCACAGGTACATGGTGCAATTGGTCTAAACAACCCTCCTTATACATTTCAAGTGTTTCTAGAATTTGTTTAAAAGTTGATACGTTTTGCGTCAAGTTGCCCCTCTTTCACTTAGGCAAACACAAAACGTATCAAAATTGATACGTTTTGCGTTAGAGCAGTTTTTTAGGTCTAGAATACACAAAAAGGAACTATTTTGGAAATTCTTTCACAGAAACATGGTGCAATTGGTCAAAACTACCCTCCCTATACATTTCAAGTGTTTCTACAATTACTTATTTGTCAGTGTGTTTTTTTGGCTAAGGAAAAGTTGATACGTTGTACGTTGGGGTAGTTATTTTGCTCTAGAGTACAGCAAATGAATTATTTTGGAAACTATTCACAGTAACATGGTGCAATTGGTCAAAACTGCCCTAACAATACATTTCAAGTGTTTCTAGAATTGGTTATTTTTCAGTGTTTTTTGACTAAAGAAATGTTGATACGTTTTGCGTTGGGGCAATTATTTTTCTCTAGAGTACAACAAATGAATTATTTTGGAAACTACTCATGGTAAAATGGTGCAATTGGTCTAAAAACCCTACCTGTAAATTTCAAGTGTTTCAGATTATTTTAATTGTTAGTGTATTTTTGGCAAAGGAAAAGTTGATACGTTTTGGGTTAGGGCAGTTATTTTGCCCTAGAGTTCAACAAATTCATTATTTTGGAAAACTGTTCACAGAAACGTGGTGCAATTGGTCTAAACAACCCTCCCTATTATACATTTCAAGTGTTTCTAAAATTTGTTATTTTCAGTGTATTTTTGGCTAAGGAAAAGTTGATACGTTTTGCGTTGGGGCATTTAGTTTGCTCTAGAGTTCAACAAATTAATTATTTTGGAAGATTTTTCACAGGAACATGGTGCAATTGGTCTAATCAACCCTCCTTATACATTTCAAGTGTTTCTAGAATTTGTTAAAAAGTTGATACGTTTTGCGTCAATTTGCCCCTCTTTCACTTAGGCAAACACAAAACGTATCAAAATTGATACGTTTTGCGTTAGAACAGTTTTTTAGGTCTAGAGTACACAAAAAGGAACAATTTTGGAAATTCTTTCACAGAAACATAGTGCAATTGGTCAAAACTACCCTCCCTATACATTTCAAGTGTTTCTAGAATTAGTTATTTGTCAGTGTGGTTTTTTTGGCTAAGGAAAAGTTGATACGTTGTACGTTGGGGTAGTTATTTTGCTATAGAGTACAGCAAATAAATTATTTTGGGAACTATTCACAGTAACATGGTGCAATTGGTCAAAACTACCCTAACAATACATTTCAAGTGTTTCTAGAATTTGTTATTTTTCAATGTATTTTTGGCTAAGGAAAAGTTGATACGTTTTGCGTTGGGGCATTTATTTTGCTCTAGAGTTCAACAAATTAAATGTTTTGGAAGATTTTTCACAGGAACATGGTGCAATTGGTCTAAACAACCCTCCTTATACATTTCAAGTGTTTCTAGAATTTGTTAAAAAGTTGATACGTTTTGCGTCAAGTTGCCCCTCTTTCACTTAGGCAAAATGTATACGTTTTGCGTTAGAGCTGTTTTTTAGGTCTAGAATACACAAAAAGGAACTATTTTGGAAATTCTTTCACAGAAACATGGTGCAATTGGTCAAAACTACCCTCCCTATACATTTCAAGTGTTTCTACATTTAGTTATTTGTCAGTGTGTTTTTTTGGCTAAGGAAAAGTTGATACGTTGTACGTTGGGGTAGTTATTTTGCTATAGAGTACAGCAAATGAATTATTTTGGAAACTATTCACAGTAACATGGTGCAATTGGTCAAAACTACCCTAACAATACATTTCAAGTGTTTCTAGAATTTGTTATTTTCAATGTTTTTTTGGGCTAAGGAAAAGTTGATACGTTGTACGTTGGGGTAGTTATTTTGCCCTAGAGTACATCAAATTAATTAGTTTGGAAAACTGTTCACAGAAACGTGGTGCAATTGGTCTAAACAATCCTCCCTATACATATCAAGTGTTTCTAGAATTTGTTATTTTTCAGTGTTTTTGAATAAAGAAATGTTGATACGTTTTGCGTTGGGGCAATTATTTTGCTCTAGAGTACAACAAATGAATTTTTTTGGAAACTATTCATAGTAACATGGTGCAATTGGTCAAAAAAACCTACCTGTAAATTTCAAGTGTTTCAGATTATTTTAATTGTTGGCAAAGGAAAAGTTGATACGTTTTGCGTTAGGGCAGTTATTTAGTTCTAGAGTACAAAAATGAATTATTTTGGAAAACTGTTCAAAGAAATATGGTGCAATTGTGCTATACAATCCTCCCTATAAATATCAAGTGTTTTTGGAATTGGTTATTTTTCAGTATTTTTTGGCTGGAGGAAAATTTGATACGCTTTGCGTTATGGCAATTATTTTGCTCTATAGTACTACAAATGAAATATTTTGGAAAACTTTTCACAGAAACATGGTGCAATTGTGCTATACGATCCTCCCTATAATTATCAAGTGTTTCTAGAATTTGTTAATTTTCAGTTAACCTAAGAGCAGTTTTTGTTGCTCTACAGTACAAAAAAAACAACTTTTCACAGAAACATGGAGCAATTTTTTTACAAACCCTCCCTATAAATGTCAAAAAGAGTCTTTCTAGAATTTGTTATTTGTCAGTGTTTTTTTGGCTAAGGAAAATGTGATAGTTGTACAAAAAGGAACTGATTGCTTCTGTGCAAATTGCTGTGCTCCATGAGCAATATTTTCTATCTATTTGATTGTTCCGTGGAATGCTCCTGGAGCATTTTATGATTTATTTAGAGTGTTGTGCTACAGGAGCATTATTTCTATCCTTTATTTCATGAATATAGAAATAGTGCTCAATAAATGACACGTCCCCCAGCAGGGATAGACGCCCTTGATGTCCCTATAATATGGTAATGAATATCTTGATATAATTATAATAACCTGAAAACATGCGATTCAAAATTATGGAAGATCGACGACGATTATGTAAATGGCTCTTCTTTCCAATTTGCAAGAATATGCCCTATGAGAAAATCAATGCTTATGTGGCAATTGAAAATTGCACTTTTGTGCACTGCTACAATGTATGCCAGATTTCCCCGGTAAAGCTGCTATAAAAATAACTAAGTCACTTTGCTTCAAATTTAAATTTAACATTTTATTGTTCAGAATATAAAAAATCCAAAATCACTGGAGTGTGTGACAATCATATATGGCGACTCAAATTGTTATGACACACACACCCTCCTAGGGAAACATTATATAGAAATGTAACTATTTATTAGTATACAATTTGTATCCATAACAAGATATGTACAAAATATATATCATGGACGGCAGTAAGTTATAGTACATGTTTACAAAACTTGCAAAATGTAATTATGTATACTGTGGTAATTCTGCTGTGATACTACAGGGTGAGTCAAAAATAAGCTGTACGGAAATGAATATTTGTTTAAAAAAAGACCAAACACATTTAACTAATCAATTAAACGTATTAAACGAGCACATTCTTTCTTCCAATCATATGATAAAAAAAATCACGGAAATTAACCCTTACTATCAAGAATTATGACTGTTTTAATAAAATAACCCATTTTGGTAGCTGTCCACGAGATGCTAAATCCTTTAAAATTATCAATGTAAGTGAGGAGTAAAGAGTACATTATTCACAAAGAGTCATTAATATTCAAATGAGATTTAAACTCAGGAGTTCAAACAGACAGTAGAATGTTATGTATAAATCCATTATCTGTCGCTAACAATTGATTCAACATTAAAATATTCCCTTTTTGTCTGATTTTGAAATGTGGAATGTATGTAAATCCAGGTGTAAATAAATTTCGCTCTGAAATGAGAACAACAATTTAAATGTTTCTGTTCATTACAAATTCCGTTCAAGAATGGGGGTTTTCAAGTAACCAGCCAGGCATACCTCTTTGTGTCAACAATAATTGACTTTATCCATACTTTAATTATCTCTTTGTTCGAATGTCCCAGTTATAAATATCTTTTGAATTTGAATTTGAATGAGTCTGTACTATCTGTAAGCTCCTCAATGAAACGGATCATTTCAAATCAGTTAGCATTGCCCGGACAGTTGTCAAAAACGGGGTCTTCGCATAACTCTTGATAGTGTCAATTCCATTTTTTGTTTGTTTTTTGAAATCACATGTTATTTGAATACTTCTTTTATTGTTTGGATATCGCGGGAATTTTAATTTTAATGAATCTGTACTCATTGCTCCTCAAAGGATATAGCATTTCGTGTACAGCTACTAAAATGGGTTAATTTATCAAAACAGCAACGATCAATTGCAGTATCCTTTTTTTCTCTTCATATGAGCGTATATATTTGCTCTTTGAATCCTTACCTGAATGGTTTGTCAAATTTGTTTGGTATTTTGGGGAACAAATATTTATTCCCGTACAACTTTTTTTGACTATAGTTATCCCATGTTTATTCACGCAATACGGAACTACACACGATACCTATGCATCACACGAGGCCGTAGGCCGAATGTAATACAGCAACCAACTTTAAGTATTTTCTGTATTAAGTGGATCAAACAGGTGATAACGAATTTACCAATTGAGTAGACATGCATTTAACACGAATAGGGTAAAAAAGGGGACACAAATATGTTTAGCAATAGAATGATTGCCATAAACAACAAAATGGCCAAAAGGTGTGGCCTTAAAAAATGAAAAGACAAACATTGTTGATGAGAAGTTTTTGTTCGAAACAACATTTTTGCCAAATATATTTATATATTAAATAAACAGTTTTGATTCAAAAAATTGTTGGCCCAATTTGTTTTTGCCCCCAAAATACCTGACCACAATATATTTTGCCCAAAGAAATAGTGAACAAAACTTTTGATTAATGGTCAACTAAAAGAAAGGTTGAAAATATTGAACCAACAAGGTCGTGTGGCTCCCCCTCCTGAAACATGGGAAAACCCATAAACCTGATAAACCAAAGTTGAAAATATTCTGGAAGTCTTATCATGCAATACGATTATAAATTAATTGCCTCTTGACCAATGAGATTCAAGCATTCATGTCTACCAAATGATAATGCTGTGTATATATAGTAAAATACCAAATACACTACTCAAAAAAAATGAAGGAACGTTTTGACTTTTGACAAAGTCAGATGTAATTAATGATTGTCCAGGTATTAGGAGGCACATACGTTCACGTTATATTGTTGACTATTGTTTGGAAATCAATTGACCACTCCTACCTGACTTTCACAAAACTAATAGCTCTTGTTCCAACCAGGGGTGTACCTTCATTTTTTCTCCAGCCAGCCAGCCGGGCTGGTAGCATGTAAAAGCCGGGCGTGTATATTTGAAAAGTTACCCGCCCGGCGCAAAGTTACCCGTCGCGGGCGTGTGGGCGGGTACTAAGTATAGCCCTGGTTCCAACGTAGCCCATGTATACCATGACAACAACATTTTTTTTAAATTTTCTCCTTTGAAGTCCTAGTCTACGATTTCTAATCAGATTTAAATGTTTATTCCTATTCACAAAATAACAGGTAGAAACATTTTCTTTGCTTCTTGAATCAGAATATTGAGAGAAAATGGAAGAAAATTGCTTACATTTACTAATTCCCAATTAGATGAGGGAGTAGGGTCACTGGATTTTCGTGATTTCTTATGGGAAATCGGCAGAGATGGTGATGTCCCGTCACCCATTTGATTTGTGTGTGACATTTAGTCAACTTCAACATTAATGCGGTAATAATTTCGATCTGATTCAGATCGAATTTAGAATTGGTTAAAACTTGTGCAATTTTACAAAAACTAAGAATAATTTGGCTGTTTCTTAACAGGTGCAAGTTAGCACATTTGTAAACATTACCAATTATGCAAAATAATCGGGTTTTGAGTATAGTGTATAATTATAATATAGACTAGATCTTGCTCCGGTCTAAGACCAGGCTACCTTGATTTTTTATGAGAACATGATCCCTAGTGACCTCTTCTTGACCTTTGACCTGGTTATGATGATTGACTTTTTTCTTGGCTTATCAATGCGCACAAGAAGAAACAACTCCGGTTAAAATTGGAGAATGTCACTTTTAATGCAGGAGCAACCTATATAAACATTGATATGAGGAATCCTTTGACCAATTCTGACAATCATCAGTCGTTTCCTCTCGAACAAGTATCATTTTGAATGAATAGAGTGAACATTTACATTTTGACCCCTAGTGCCCCCAAATATTTTTCGATATTAAAGACCGGAGTATTATTTATGGGGATGGTAATCGTAAATATGTCGACCGATTCTTAAGTTCATGTGTCGTTTCATTAAAATACAAGAGCGTTTTAAATGAAAATCACATTTTGACCCTTATTGATCCCTTCTTGACCTTTGACCTGATTACAATGATTGACTTATTTTCTTGGCTCATCCATCCAAACAAGTTGCAACAAACCCAGTCCAAATCGGAGCATGTCTTAACTTTTGCCCCTGTAAAGTTCAATGACCTATTGACACCTTCTTGACTTTCGACCTGGTCAATATGATTGACTTATTTTCTTATCTTATCGAACCAAACAAGATGCAACAAACCCGGTCCAAATCGGATCATACATGTGCGTGTGAATATTGTCAGAAATATTTTGTTCATAAGGGTATCTTCATGACATTAATACACATGAATACACATTAATACAGACTCATACTGAAGAAAAGCCATATCAATGTGAATATTGCCAGAAGGCTTTGCTTGGAAGGGTAGCTTGACATAATACACATACAGACAAACACTAAAGAGAAGTCATCATATCAATGTGAATATTGTCAGAAAAGTTTGCTTGGAGGGGTAGCCTGAAATAATAACATGTACTCATACTAAATACAGGTCATAAGCAGGTGTCTTCCAATCAAGCTAAATTTCACCTGCCCGGCACAAAACAGGGGTGTAGGTCATAACCTTTTTTAAGAAATGGGGGGGGGGGGGGGGGGGGGGGGGGGGGGGGGGAGGGGGGGGGGGGGTTATAACTTATATTTTTGTTAAAGGAAATTAAAGGGTGGTCACTTTTTGGTACTAATATTTCAAACCAAAATCATGCCCAGGCTGACAAGCATGCTCAGGCCAGGCTAACAGCATGCCTAGGCTGACAGGTCATAACTTTTGTTTCTACATTCCAGAGGGGGGTGTCATAACTTTTAAGTATTTAGGGAAGGGGGGGGTGGTCATTTTTTGGGGTTGTTGCTTTCTTCCGGCTACCCCCTCCCCTCCGGTAGAAATAATGAACGGTCCCTAATTGTATTGCTTTTTATGAGAGAAAGAAATGTTGATCAAGTTTGAATGAACATGATGACATTGTTACATTCTTAAATCTTCTACTGAAATATTAAATGACCAATCTAGGTATTCTTTTCATCAGGTTATGTGTTTGGATTTTACAATGGCGTGCTAATGTATGATCAAAAAATAAAATAGGAGGTACCTGTTATTGTCTTTGTGTTATTGTAGTAGGCCTACTGATATTACAGGGACCAGGTATCGTGTTATTTTAATTTAAAATACTACAGCAATTTTTCCTTCAAACCTTTATCTGAGTATTTAATGAAAACGATAACTGATCATTATTTTGTTAATGAATTAATATTATCCGCGTAGCAAAAAATCAACTTTCCCCTGATGTGAGCCGTGTCTGCCGTTGTCTCAGTACGAGCTACCCCGCTACTGATAAAGTAGCCGGCATCATCGGCATGCCCAGACAGGACAGCATGCCCAGGCTGACAGGGTGTTATAACTGTATTCTACATTCCAGAGGGGAATGTCATAACTTTTAAGTACTTAGGGAAGGGGGGGGGGGGGGGGTCATTTTTTTGGGTTGTTGCTTTCTTTCAGCTACCCCCACCCCCCCCCCCCCCCCCCCCCCCCCCCCTCCCCTCCGGTAGAAATAATGAACGGTCCCTAATTATTGCTTTTTATGAGAGAAAAAATGTTGATCAAGTTTGGATGAACATGATGAAGGAATGATTCTAAAAAAAAAAATACATTCTTAAATCTTCTACTGAAATATTAAATGACCGATCTAGAGGTATTCTTTTCATGATCAGGTGCACTGTGCAGAATCAGACAATACTACAAATCTGACTAATGTATGATCAAAAAATAAAATAGGAGGTACCTATTATTGTCTTTGTGTTATTTTATGTTAATTGTAGTACTGATATTACAGGGGCCAGGTATCGTGTTATTTTTATATACAAGTATACATTTTTGGAAAGGATTTGGGTCAGAGAATCTGTTTTGACATCAATTTTGACCACAAAATATCAATTTTTTGACAATTTTTTTTCTCGAACAAGCTAAAAAAATAATTTTGAGTAAAAAATGCCCAAAATTGCTTGATTATAATGTTACATGGATGTAACTTATCCATGGTTTGAGCATTGCCGCAATATCAAGGATTTAGCTCTACGGAAATCAGTCAGCTCATGAAATAATTAAAGTACACAATTAGAATCCTATAAAATAACAGTAGGCTATGATCATATTTCCACCGTAATGCTGAAACTGTTACAATTTGGCCAGCCATATAAGCCTGGGAGCAATTTAAGGGGGGGGGGGGGGCGGCCTTGAGGAAGTTTTTGATCAATTTTTTTGAATTTTGTGAGTGCTATAATTATTGAACTATTAATCAAATGACCGTACAAATGCATATAAAAAGTATAAATTTTTGGAAATTAATGGATCAGAGAATACAAATTTGGTGTCAATGTTGATTTTTTGAGAAAATCACAAAATTTACTTTTTGACCCAAATTTGTTTGAACAAAGCTAACAAAAATAGTTGTGAGTACAAAATGCCCAAATCGCTTGATTATGATATAAAGACACTAACTTAGGCTAATGAAATATGATTCCCAGTTTCCCGTTTCCCTACCGACCCAACTTTTCAGTTTTACCAAAACTTTCATTATTTTGTGCAAAATTACATTTTCTTGAATAAAAATCAAAACTTTTAGTGGCTCAAAATACCAGGCATATCTTCCTGTTGATTTTAAAGGATTTTGATGGCAGTGGTGTCATGGTATATGGTTGATAATGAAATTGTTTGCATTACCTACTCAGATTTCAGACGTAATTGATGTTGCAATATTTCAGACAGATTTGTTGACATTTTCAATAACACATCTACAAATGCTTCCTTAATTGTTTTTCAAAGTGTTAAAGTGTTAATTAAGGTGTAAGATATACAAATCAATAGGTAGTTAGTAGTTAACACCCCTTTCAGATGTAACAATGAAATTGAGTGAAATAATGAATAATGAATAATGAAATAGACACCTACCCACTCTTTTAAAAATATGAAACGGGAAACTGGGAATCATATTTCATTAGCCTTACGGACACATTTCTTGTTTTAATTAATCGAATCTAATATATTTTGACCAAAAAGTGGAAAAAATTGAAACATTTTTTCGGTACTTTTTAGTCAACATTTCAAAAAATATCAAGATTACAAATTTTAAAAAAATTGGGTGCAATAAATAAAAAGAAACTGGCCATTGAATAATAAAATGGGATGCATGTTCATGGGGGCGGCTTTCTTAGAGAGCTAGCAGAACGTGTTAAAGCCAAGCTGGGCACACACACAAACACCTGATAATCATAGGGTGTGCTAATATCTATATAAATATACATATTATATTTTAGAAGGCCTGAGTGGCATTGTGGCATACCGTACATACATGAATACATGGGGCAATGTGGCGCACTAGTTAGGAGCGCTCATATACTACTGTGTACCGTTAGTTCTGTTGGTGGATCGTTTCAGCATTGAGTTCAATACGATACCAACCATGCAGATTGAAGTACATGAGGCATGCTCATAGTGTACCGTGGTTCGGAAGTCGCATACAAATGATCATGGTCCCGTGTATAGGAAGATCTATCCCCTAGCACGTTAAAAGGAATAAATATGAATGAATGAATGAAAGGTCACAGACTCCTTCGTATTAAAGAGTAGGGGATCGGTCCGTGTCTGTACGCTCATGTTTGTATTCCTAGGTTCCATGGATACATTGTGCGAGTATAGGCCGGGGCGGACCTACGTCATGCCGGTGAAATTCAATTAAGCAACCGCACATTGCGCCTACTGCGGATTCAAGTGCGTAACGCTGAGCTTTGACTGAGTGCGTGCATGGAATGTTTTGCTTTATGAAACACTTGTTGCCAAGCAAATTTGCTAAAAATAGCTCAAAGTGCCTGTATGTCCGCACCATCCTATACTCAACAAGAGGCTTCATGCACAGTATAGGTCGGCTCGGTCATATGGGTACTTTTTACCGTTTGCCGATGACAACAAAACAGATGTTTTATTAAGTTTAAATTAAAGCTCTTCTCGACCATACCGCCACCATACCCTAGGGACCGTGTCGGGTGTGTATGTAAACATGGTATAAGAGGCTATTGACTTTGGTTTGTGGTCAACGGCATGTGACGTCACTCCGGGACGACCTATATAGGAAGATGACGATGATGGAATGGCGACATTGAGTTGACAAAACAACATCTACATCAATACTCGGCGAAATCCATAAGTCAGGGAACTCCAAGACCCCAGTTTCCTTGGGATAATGTGTGTACAGACCGGGATGATCCTCTACTCTTTACGAAGGAATCTGTGACTTTTAACGTGCACCATATTTGTACAATGTAATTCAGTTCGGTAGAATTCATCATCAATTCATACGGTCTTGTATTTCAAATACCACTCTGAAATCTGATACATGTACGTCAGCCTATATGAAATATGAATTAAGCTTACTTTTACGTGCTTGAAATCCAAGGACTTCTGTCTGTGTGCGTAGTTTTTCGGAACATATTTCACGACTAATTGCTCTATACATTTATTTGTATGTACTTGAAACATCATGGATCTATATTATTTGTGTCTTGAACATTAAAAACATCATTGAAATACCGAAATTTGAAGAATCATATGTTTAATAGAATCACATGTTTGTTTGTTCATAATATGACATTGTAAATAGCACTTTGTCGCAATTCGGCTTGAATGTAGTGTAAACTTTGACCTTTCGTTACGTTGCTATGGAAACGGCGGTGCAGTATGGACATTTTTTAATTCTGCGCAGATAGAATCTCAATGGTACCCGGTCAACTCGATGTTTGGTCAAGTCGACCGTTACGTACTCGACAGTTAACCGCCCCCACGTAAGAAACTAGACGATAAGACAATCCAACTCGAACGATATACCCGACGATTTCACGGCCGAATTGACTGAAAATCGGTTATCATGGCCCCATGGTTCCCTGTACAGTCAGTCTATTTGTACAACTGTTGTATCTAATGAGTTGAGTGCATGGAGTAATTGATGCGGGGAACCAGTTTCATATTAAATACGAATATGAAGGTCAGTCATTGGGCGTATAACAATGTAAAGAGGAAAAGATGAATAATAGCGAGAGAGCCAGAATCCTCCATTGTCCGAAATCCTGATTTCACAGAAATATTAAAAGGTTACTATTTGGTACTCAACTAGCTGTTGAACAGTGTTATGCATGTTGGGGACTCCAAAAAAGTGAGTGGGACATAAAAACGGCGAATTTATCTGGACTGAATTCTGAAATTGGTTCCTGTCTATTGTACAGCCTGCCGTGATACGCGTTACTTCTCAATTATTTAAGCATTATCCTAACAGTTTATAGTGAATTGCCTCTAGTGACCCCACATGACAAGTCACTTTTAATTGCTGAAGACCCCATATGTGCAAGGAACCAAGGAATCTTTTGACCAATTCTGACAGTAATCAACGATTTCCTGATATAGCAGAAGCATTTTGAATGAAATAAGTGAAAATTGACATTTTGACCCCTAGTGACCCCAAATGATTTTAATTTTTAAAAACCGTTCTTTTGTACATGCGTACGGTCAAAAGGAATATGTGGACCAATTTTGACGATCCTAGGTCATTTCATTAAATTGGAAATGCGTTTTAAGTGAAAATCACCTTTTGACCCCTAGTGACCCCTCTGTGACCTTTGACCCCAAACTGTGAACACCCTATATGAAGGTTAGGTGGGGGGTTCTACTGACCAAGTTTGGTGATTTTAGCATGTAAACTGTAGAAAAAATAGCATTTTTTAGATGGGTTTGAGGAAAGAAAAAAAAAAAAAAAAAAAGAAGAAACACGTCAGATACAATACCTGGATTTTTGAAAAAATCAAGGTAAATATAAATCGTCCGTTTCGATGCATAAAACCTTTAAATGCAAAAACAAACACAATACTTGAACAAGATAGTTTGTACACTTGCATGGGCGGCGGACCAGGGGTGGCATAAACCCGAGCGTATTGGGCTAGCAGTGCCGCCAGGCCTCAAATTATCGGAGGGCCATCGAGGCCATGATTTGGCCTTGGTGCCCTCAATTTCAAAGCATTCTTTAGCATATAGTGGCCTCTGGTGCCCATGTGCACTGGCCTTGAAATGAGTGCCCCCAAAGATTTGTAATTTTGAGGCCCGAGTGCCACCCCAAAACAAATTGGAGCTTATATATAGTAAATTAATAAAATTATAACGAAGGTAAAACCATCCAATGGAAGAGTGCTCAACCCTAAAGGGGAGCCTTAGTAAACAAAAATTTAAGATTTGATTTTACATTGCTTTACAGTACTGTTTCGTGGGGGCCTGAGAACAGACCCTCACTCCTCAGAAGCTAGATGTTTAATGGTAGTGTCACACAATGGTACATATTATAATACATGTTCACAGAAAGTGATTAATATATGTCAAAGATTATGTCAAACAAGTCAAGTGGAGAAAGTCATGGTAATGTCAAAAGTCAAGTGAAGAATAAATCCATTGTTGTGTTAAAAAGTCAATTGTAGACTATATCCATGGTTACGTGTATGTCAAATGTCAAGTGATTAGGCCAAGTATAAATAAATAACATGTTTATCGTCCCCACCGATTATTTATAATATAATATTGTGTTGTTATTTTTTCTTTTCTAAAATAACAATTATAACAATTGATAAAGACGATCAGCATGCCATTCACCATATTTGGCCTTATAAATTCATCTATTGGTATAAATACATTTACACCTTTCACGTGTAAATCAAGTTGTGTGAGAGCTTATGACCTGCAGGTAGGTGGCAAAGGTCATCGACCGAGTTCAGGTTGTTTACTCTGAGCACGGTCGGTGACCGGTCATGCATAGGTCATGTCCTGATGGGGGAGGGTATGTGCGTTGTTTTCCGGGCGGCATCCTTTGAACGCGAGGCTGCGCGACGCGCTTGGTTTGTGGTTTGGTGGTACACGGCGCAGCTTGCACCTGGCGTGGCTACGTGCTTTGGGACTGTTCGTCATTCACTACTTTGATTTTCATGAGATCGGTTTGGTGAGAAACTTTCGCCAAAAGATTCCCAGCGTAATCGGGTCCAATGTTGGAAAAACGGGATTTGTGAAGTATGGTGCTTGGACATAATTAGCGGTAGGACCCCGAATCTTGCGCTGGGAGAATTTAAAGTCTATTTCAAGAGATAGACGGACTAGAGTGAAACAACAGGTACCTGACTCTTGAATGTATCATGGTATAGGCAAACGTATAAGGCCTACGTGTCGGATAACGTATAGAGGCATTGGCGGACATCATCGAGTGCCTTGACAATCATGTAGAATTGTAGATGAACAATTATACATGAACGGAGTACAACATTAAACGCAGTGTGTTGATTCGTGTGTATGATATGAGGGCCTACTGAAAGTAAGTACGGTAGGCCTGCACACGCTGTGGGTAATTGAAATTACATCCGTGCAAAGATGTTCTAGAACTGGAAGTGGTAACCGAGAATCGCCTTGACAATCATAACATTGAACGCAGTGTGTGTTGATTCGGGTGTAATATTCATGGGCCTATCTTGCTAACGGAAGAAAGTAACTATCGTAGGCCTACTACACTGCGGGGAATTACAGCCGTGATGGCGTGAAAAAGTGATTGCCTTTCTAGATCTGGAAGTCTTCACCGACGCCGTGGTTATGGTGATTAGGCGTGGAACTATTGCGAACTGATTTGTGACCCGACGTCAAATATCTGGTGAATGGGAAATGGACAACAACGTTCAAGCAGATGAATGAAAGGGGAAATCATTCATTACGTCCGGGTGAGCATCCGTAGTGTTTTTGTTATAGGCCTATTGTATTTGTTAATATCACTCAACCCCGTACACTGTCCACGATGCTAGGTCTCGGGGGTTCAGTCCCTCATAGTATTAACTTGTGACATAATGAGCGTAACTGAAATTGGTAGAATTTATGATTAACGAATATGGCCTGGTTTCAAGTTCGTTAAAAAAGAGGGCACTTTGCTGTGTGCTGAGACCAGGGCGCTAGATTGGGGATGAACTGGTGTGTTTCTGGGGCTGTCAGTTTATGCACCAGGCAATGTCACACTCACATCACATTCAAAATATTATTTGTGTTAGGCTAGTGCGGCATTTTGAGGTCCGCATCAAGCCAAAGTTTGCATCAAGCGCAGGTAAAATGCTTGCGCGATTGACACTGTTATGTGGAACTTAGCTTCCAACCAAAACGCTAATATAATGTGCTATTTTAGGATTGGCTACATTCTACGGTGCATAGTGTCCGTACGGACCGACCGTATAAACAATTTTGCTTGACATGTTACACTCCTGACATAAAAGTGCATTCAGCAGGGACTTGTCGTGTCAGATATCGCTGCCAGTTTCAGCATTATAAATAACCATACTTTGTCCAGAGTCCATGATATGACAATTACATTTTGATAGATGGGGTTAGTTGAATACAATAATAGTATGGATATAAATGTTTATTGTTACACTCTTACTCATTTTATAAGTGGTCTAGGGAATGTTTCAACATGGTTTCAATAACATGGTTTGTTTGGCAATGGGGGCACCATAATATGAGGTTATCATGATTTCAATTAATTCTACTAATTAGGTATACAATTTCTACGTGAATACACTACGGGCAATTTGGAAGTCTCGCAGTAAACCCCTGGTTGCAATACCAGTGGCACTTGGTCATTTCTGACAAGCCAATTGTATAGGTTTCCAATACAAATCAAGGGGGCGATGTCTAACCGTTTACAAATCCTATCAATTCGGTTTGAGTTTCACTTTTGTCATTTTGATACACCGTGCCGTGTTAATCAATAGTTGGTAGACTTCATGCGGTTTTCACAGCTGGTTATTCGGTCTAATGTAAAACACCGTTTTGTTTCAGAGGGTGACTGTGATGGTGAGCTTGGGTGTAGTAAAATGTGGCAGATGGTTTACTATAACATTGATATAAAACAAAAACAATTACTAACCAGTGCTCGTAACCAGGGAGCTACATTACTAGGTGCCTCTGTTTGGGCTAATTTCGCCCGCGTAGCACAGGTTCGGGCTAATTAGTTTTAATCACTTTTAATGATGTTGATTTCAGTTGGGGAGGCATATATTTTAAGGTACAGTACAATATTGAAATGCTGTACATTTCTCGTTATTGGGATTCTATGGGTTGTGTGTGGGTAATTCTAATTGTGGCATGGTGTTTAAAAGTCATAATGCCTGGTCAGTATTCAGTGGTTGGGTGGCACACTAATGTTTAGGTTTCTTGTTTGGGTGTTATCCTCGCACTTTATGGTATGGTGGTGCGGCTACAAAATAATAAATAATAATAATAAAAGGGGGAATGGAGCATTGAAATAGGTGTAACCGTGTAAGTACAGCAATTATGATACTTTACTGGCGGGGAATTGAATACTGTATGCGTTGTTGTTTCAGACTTCCCTCACATCAAATTGTTTTTATTGTATTGACAGATCCAGTTGGTGGCGACAGTTCCATTCGCAGAGCAGGAAAACAATCCATTGATCCAAGCAAGGGAACCGTGACCTTCGGGCACAGATTGACTGGTGTGGAAAGAGATGCTTTAGTTGTCAAACTTTACAACCCTACTAAGGATAAGAGTTGGTGTGCTGTGCAAAGCACCACAGCAGAGTGAGAAATATGGAAGAGGGGGTCTAAGGATATTGTAAAGAGAGAAGCAATCTTTACCATCATGACACTGTGAACGCTGCAGTGTCAGCTGCGTTCCGACATCATTGTCAATAGGCTTCAGCGCCATATTATGAATGTTGATAACGCACCATTGATATCGCTACCAGATGAGATTGTTCATCAATGGTACATGGGACAAAGAGCAGCTATCAAGTGAAAGGTGCCAACGGACGTTGTTGTCGAACTGAAAGCAGCAGGAGTCCTTCTCGGGTCAAGCTATCATTATTAATATAATAGCACATAGTGTATAATGATGTATAATTTAAACCTTTTCTTTAAACACCAAAACATTATCTTCGGATGGGGATAGAGTGTTTTCATCATGTGCACCCAAATTATGGAACTCTTTACCTATGGACATTCTTTGTTGTGCGTCAAATGCTTGTAAACACATCCGAAAACATATTGTGTCAAAGTGCATTTGGGTATTCCTTGAATTGGTCCCGGAATTGCCGGTGGTATGACCTGAACATTTTAAATTCATTTTGAATGCTAATTACCCTTTTATTTTATTGTTTACACTTGTAGGTTTAAGGGGCAATCAAATATTTGAAGGACGAGTTTGTAATTTCAAGATAATCGTCAGAAGTCGAAAGATGATTTGTCATAAAAAATAAGAGAACAAATTGTGTTCAGTTCTGTTGAATTTAACTGTGTATATAAATATTTGTTGATTTCTGAAATGCAAAATACCTTAGTTTCAACTTCAAGTTACCAACTATAGAAAATACCTATGCATTGACACAAGTTAGGAGGAAACTCCTGTGTCCGAAAGTAGTTAGTAATGTGAGTAACGGTAAACATCAACTCAAATGGTTGGTCTACTCAATTGTCCTTGCTTTTAAATATTGCCAAATGGTAATAATCATACTCCAGGTACATGTAGTTTAAAAACAGGAAATATAATGGACTATGTGTAGGTATAATAAAATGGCAGAGGGTTGAAAGCTGTAACGTGAGAAACAATTGTACCATGTGTGACAAAAATGTAACAACTGTAACATGAGTAACAAAAAATGTAACATAAGTAACAGCCTAAAATGTATTGTAACATATGAAATGGATTTCTTTTTGCTTTTACTGCAGGTTTATTCAGATCAGTCCTATGTTAATCTGGCATTTCAATGACCTTGTATGCATTAGTTCTAGGGGTCACTACGTGTCGTTTCAAGTTTTCCAGCAAGTATTACAGTAACATTGGCCTCGGGAAGTCAATTTTGAAGGATAGTATTATTTGTTGTGGTTACAAGGGTTAAATATTATACATGCAATGTTGTAAATATTATCTGCATATTTTGTGTTCACCTTGCCTAAGTTCACAAGTATTGATCTTGCGCAAAGGGGTGGGTCTGGCAACCTTGATAATGATGGTGTATTCCATCAATTGTATGCAATTTTCACATAACATTTGTAGAACATAGTGTAAAGTTTCAAAGGAAATAGTCCTCAAATTGGTTCTATTTTAGGGCAAAATGATACAAGCTTCATCATGATGTTGTTGGTGTATCATGTAGAGAATATGCAAAATGTCCTGTGAATTACAATTGGTATTTGCAAAAACAAGTAACGTGAGTAACGTAACGTAGCGTGGGTAACAGCTATTTTGGTCAATTGTCTGAAAAGAGTTTTTTGTCTATTGAGATTATTTTTACCTTGCATTTGTATATAGATATTATTGGTTAATAGCTATATCAAACATGTTTAACTTAATTGTTTCCAAACATATCCTGTATGAGGACACTTGGTGAGTAGAGGCTCGTTGACATTGTTGCTTGAGATTGATCAGATGGTCCAATCAAATGTGCGTGAGAAAAAGAAGAAGAAAAATCTCAAGTCATGTCTTGTATTGCAATTCTAATTGCATATACAGTTAGGGCCGGGTCTTGTGTAACTATTGCAGAAAAAATAGTTCTGTCAAGCTTGTTCGCCTAAAACATATGACACTTTAACGTGGGAAGAAAGCGTAACGTGAGTAATGTGGATTTGTCGTGTCTTGTATTATTGTATTACAATGCTAATTGCATTACAGTTAGTGCTGGGTCTTGTGTAACTACTGCAGAAAAAATAGTTCTGTCAAGCTTGTTCGCCTAAAACTTATGACACTTTAACGTGAGAAAAAGCGTAACGTGAGTAACGTGGAATTGCCCATATCAAGTTTAATTGTACTTTAATCATTGCTAAATATTGCTTCAGGTCACTGCTCACTGTAATTTCATGTTTATTTTTGTAGGTATAAAGCCTCGGAATAGGGTGCTTAGATAGACGTCGCTCAATATATGTATTATTTTATGATTATTATTACAGTGTAGGTGTTATTTTGTGCTAATTGTAGGTTATGGGTGACTTCAGTGGGGGTATATGAGAGTTTAAAAAATAAAAATAAAAAAAATGAAAAAAATAAAATAAAATAAAATCCATCATCCTGGATGGAAATATTGGCTCTTCCGCTTGCATGGCGTTGGTATGATTGATCAGGCTTGAGATTGATCAGATGGTCCGTTTATTCTCCCGTCCCATTTTTCTTGGTCTGTTTATGTGTTCATTGGGGTCCATTTTTCCTGGGTTGGCCAATCCCATGCTTGATGCATTGTTTTGGGGCTGTTTTCAGAACCTTGGGTAGGGTTTATTGCTGGTTAGGCAACTAAATGCTGTGCTTAGAACATAAATTATTATTATAGGATGCAGAGTAACATAATATAATACACATTTCATTATAGATCTGGGCACTGGTGTTAGAGAGGAAATTGTTTATAGGTTGGCCTCTCTTCCAGCCTTCGCAGTGGTACTGAATCCAATGATTACAATGTAAATACGATCCTATGAGGTGTGACATATAGGGCCTCATAACTATGGGTCGTTCGTTGGTCTTTGCGGTCCTATGCAGCTAAGCTGCAGTAGGATTTAAAAATCAAAAAAAATCAAAAAAAAAAAAAAAATCAAAAAAAAAATGGTTGGTATGGAGGTTGGAGGATTGAGTCTGGGATGCGAGGTCAGGGGGGTCGCAGGATAGCATTTCGCTGGAGTACTATCTAGTAGGTGTGCTGCCCGGTGACCCCTCGGGGATCCCTTGCCTCCCCGGCTCGATGCTGTCATGTCCTTTTGAAGGAGTTTGTCCAATATCAGCTGAATCTTGTCAAGTTTTGTCCAATAGCAGGTTGTTCCGGAACACTAGCTCACTAAACTCATTGTTTGTCAAAATTGCCCAATACCGCTTATATGAGTTGGTCCTTGCAGGTTGTTCCGGTTCAAGCTCATTGCTTAAAATCTAATTATTGCATACTGTCATTACAGTGGCATTTCAACAAAAATGGATGGGAGCATTGTTTGAGAATCTTGTAAACATGTATTATTGATTGTTATAAAGACTTTGTTTGTTCTTGTAGTAAGGCAATAGCCTATTTGTTATAAGACTATGTATAACATGTATTATTGATTGTTATATTGTTTGTTCTTGTAGTAAGGCAATAGCCTATTTGTTATAAGACTATGTATTGTTTGTTCTTGTGTTAGGCAATGGCCTAACGGTCTCATGAATAAAAAGTTGGTGAGATTCAATCACATTTTTGTCATGTGCTTCTCTACACAAATACATTTACACCTTTCACGTGTAAATCAAGTTGTGTGAGAGCTTATGACCTGCAGGTAGGTGGCAAAGGTCATCGACCGAGTTCAGGTTGTTTACTCTGAGCACGGTCGGTGACCGGTCATGCATAGGTCATGTCCTGATGGGGGAGGGTATGTGCGTTGTTTTCCGGGCGGCATCCTTTGAACGCGAGGCTGCGCGACGCGCTTGGTTTGTGGTTTGGTGGTACACGGCGCAGCTTGCACCTGGCGTGGCTACGTGCTTTGGGACTGTTCGTCATTCACTACTTTGATTTTCATGAGATCGGTTTGGCCTCCCACCCGCCCCTCACCCTCAGCTAAAGGGTGAGAGATGGGAAGGGCTTAACGCCCTGTAATCAGGGTCTTGTTTGTAGTCTTTTATTGCTGATACCTATGGAGGATTGAGTCTGGGATGCGAGGTCAGGGGGGTCGCAGGATAGCATTTCGCTGGAGTACTATCTAGTAGGTGTGCTGCCCGGTGACCCCTCGGGGATCCCTTGCCTCCCCGGCTCGATGCTGTCATGTCCTTTTGAAGGAGTTTGTCCAATATCAGCTGAATCTTGTCAAGTTTTGTCCAATAGCAGGTTGTTCCGGAACACTAGCTCACTAAACTCATTGTTTGTCAAAATTGCCCAATACCGCTTATATGAGTTGGTCCTTGCAGGTTGTTCCGGTTCAAGCTCATTGCTTAAAATCTAATTATTGCATACTGTCATTACAGTGGCATTTCAACAAAAATGGATGGGAGCATTGTTTGAGAATCTTGTAAACATGTATTATTGATTGTTATAAAGACTTTGTTTGTTCTTGTAGTAAGGCAATAGCCTATTTGTTATAAGACTATGTATAACATGTATTATTGATTGTTATATTGTTTGTTCTTGTAGTAAGGCAATAGCCTATTTGTTATAAGACTATGTATTGTTTGTTCTTGTGTTAGGCAATGGCCTAACGGTCTCATGAATAAAAAGTTGGTGAGATTCAATCACATTTTTGTCATGTGCTTCTCTACACAATTGCTTAATTGCTCAATTGAGCAATTATACCAATAGATGAATTCTAAGAGAAAATATCGCAAATCTTGTTCCGTTTATAAAATGTTGGCTTTTACGCAAATGAGCATAAAATATGTTTACCACAACCAACTTCAACCAACGCAAATTTGTATGTGGCATTTTACGCTAAAATTGTCAAATGTTGTCTAATTTAGTAGGAAAATGTGCGCGAAACGCAAAAAAAATGCCTTTTTTAATGCTAAAATTGTCGATTTTTTTTCTAAATTTAACTAAATAGAATTTTTTGTTTTTTGTTTTTTGGGGGGGGGGGGGGGGGGGGGTGTATATATTGGGGAAATGCCCCTACCTTGCCCCTGTAGCGAGCGTCGCCACTGGCGAAAAGCAATAAAACAATAAACACTTTTGTATACCTGCAACCACAGCTCATAACCCAAAGTTGCATTCTTTTCTCTTCATCTTTTTTCACCCTTTTCCCCAATACTTTTTCTTTTTCCACTTGGCATTATTTCCCCAATTCTGCTTAATATTTCCCGGGAGCGGTGCTCCCTGCTCCCGCACTTTGTGCAACCCTGAATTATCAATATCATAATCGAACATTTTAACGGATTTGTGTTGTCTTACGAATTACTGCCCCCGACCCCCACCCCTACACACTCTCTCACTGTCAGAAATACTTGACTTTGGTATATTATATTGTGTAGTGTAATACACGTTTTATACCAGTAAACCAACCCCTTCCTTTCGCCCCGGGCTCCGCTGCACACCCCTTAAAAAACATGGGCAGCACCCCACTTCCAAAAACAGTGCAGCACCCCGCTTCCAAGGGAATGATAGCGATTTTAATAACGAGCACAGGTTTCTGTCTCATTGTTTGAGTATTTGCCTCTATCTTCACTGCTTTGGAAGTTGAATACTCGTGGACGATTACGTTGACATACGTATTAATACAACAACACACAAATTCTGGGAACAAACCATTCACTTATAAGAGAGAAAATGAAAGAAAAATTCAATTTCTTGATGCATTCATATTCAGGAAGCCAGACGAAAGGCACTAGCATTGTGGTTATCGCGGGAGGGCGCGCCACGTGGGTTCATTTGCAGGGCAGAACCTGCGTTTTCTACGTTAATGACAAGCACGGAGTCCGTAATTATCTATCTCAAATGCATTTATTCATCAACGAGCATATCACATTATTTATTTACATGTATTTCTCACACAACAACTTAACCTTCGAATACAAATTAATAAACAAAACACACCCAAACGATATGAACTACGCCTCACACCCCCAGTATTTAATTTATCCCGAATTAGATTTGGATAGCCCCGTACGTCACAGCCCCTACTTTAACCTACCCCCGGTCTTTAAATTTACAACTCCTGGACTTTAATTCACAACCCGGACTTTAGATTCACAACCCCTTGGAGTGTTCGGCTAAAATATAAAGAAACAATAATGGTGTTAGTAACATAGCACGGACTGTACGTATTATACAGCATTTTCCGGTTCTACGGTTCTCCAATGTTACGGTTCTACGGTTCTCCAATGTTACGGTTCTACGGTTCTCCAATGTTACCTACAGCATTAGTCGGTCTCACCCAAAACATTACCAGATTATTAAACTTACCACTGCGACCGTAGTGTAAAAAATATATCGTCCTATATGTTGACAATTACTAAGGACTTTTCACTATATCAAGCCCGTTAGTAGCTCTCACACCTATAATACGATGTGTGGTAGCAAACCAGTCATGTATTCAACAGTTACACCAATTGTCGGCCTGATCATGATTATAGGGTCGTGGTCACCTAGCATATTTAACTAACTCGGGTACCGAGCATTTGAACAAAATTGGTTTGATCATGATCATCAGGTCGTTTTCGCCTGATTAACCACAACAACCTAAGAACTTCGGTTGGGGCATGATTATCAGGTCGCCTCCACTCCGCCGTCGTACAGGATCATTACACATAATTTAATAAAGATGAAAGCAGAAAGTACTTCCCTCTTTTACTCCAACCACCTTGTATATATACACACACTCCCACGCGGCTAAAAGTGTCCAAAACAATGGAGTAAACGCTATAAATATCTCACCATTTTAATTAATACCAGCTATTAAGTATCCAATCTCCTTAGTTCAAGCGTCTAATACTCCTACAACCAGTTTAAAACAGTTTTTACATAAATTAGTAACCCCGCATCAGGTTAGTATCCGTATGTGTGTTAAACTAGTGCACTACTGACGATTATCGCATGACAACACAAAAAGCAATAAATTGTACCTACCCACCGATTAACTGGCAGCGCCGCGTATAATAACCTCTTTCCTGCATGCGACCGGTCTTCATTATGAACCCCATGACAGTAGGCATCCGTTCGATAACTGACCACTACCATCATACGCGATAACGAAGCAACTGACATCGTCTCGCTATAGTTACTGCATAATCTCCGTCAACCTAACTTCCCCTCTCCAACTTGACGTGCACCGGTTCATAAAATTCCTACACAGCATGCAATCAGTTAGCCTCTTTTCTTAATAAATCTTAACAAGAGGTTAACACCCACCTAACATTTCTGTGACACGCTGATAATTTTCTTAGCAGTATTCCACTGGCATCTACTTCTCGGCTTATTCTATAACAAATATACAAATTATAGGATAGGCCTACTAACAGTTAATCTAGCCCATACACAATATAAGGTCATGGCATTCAATTGTATGCGTAAATGGACAACGACAAGGACGATCTCACAATTTAACAATACCCATGCATTAGCAGATGTTATCTCAGCATACTCGCCAATGCATCTCCCATAGTATAGTATGACAAAGTGTCACCATGTTACAGGATAATCAACTTATAAAATATATTTTTGAAAACCAAAATATTCCCAAAAATAAATAAATAAGTAATTTGACTGAGCATTCAAAAACATTGGCTTCCAAAATTATTCCGAAAATACGCTAAGTATTTTCCAAAATCATGAAAAATATGAAAATCGAAAATCCTATTTTTTGGGCTGAGTGATAAAAATTTGATCACTCCAAACATTCCTAAGTGTTTTACAAAAACACAAATTGGATCATAGAATTTTCTTAAGTATTCTACAAAAGATGACATTTTACACAATGCCATAGGTCTTCAAAACAGTCTGAACAATCAAAAAGCATGCTGCTCATTTACCACAGCACAATTAGGGTGTCACATCTTACACATGACAATCATTATTATCAAAAGCAATTTGGAATGATAAAAATCATTAATACTGAAAATAATCGAAAATGCCGAAAATATGTTTTTGACATTCTTACAAGTTCGTAATCATAGTTGTAATTAATGAAAATTGGACCAAGCCGATTTTGCTTCCTCATGTTTGCTGAAGCATATCAACATTTAACTTTCAACATTATTGCATTATATGGGTTTCTTGTAAATGTGACTATCAATTTGGCTTTGTCTTTCTTTTTTGTCCATTTAGCAAAATATTATATCCTTAAATATGAGATGTTGGTCATCTGCTGTCATTTCAGTCATTTCCATTCGTGTTACTTATTCCTCTTGATGTTGATGATTCCATTTCCTCAAACTTTACTATACTTTCCAACTTGTTTGGTGCTTTTAATAATGGTTCTTCTTTGTTCTTATTGTATCTCATCGATCCAATATTTCCTCAAGGTTTTCCAGGTCATCCTCAACAGCTCTTTCTTCCAATTTTAGTGCTGCATTGATAAATTGAATTTCCTATGGCTCAAAAGTCGGAACCCTCATTGTACATGTTGTATAACTTTCCTCAGATATTATATTATTTCCACCTTCTCGACTCGACTCGCATCTTTTTCAGTGGCGTAGCTCAGGGGGGGGGGGGGGGGGGGGGGGCAGGTGGGGCAAATGCCCCCCCCTGACGGAAAAAACCCATTTGTGCCCCCGCCCCCCCGCCCCCCTCTAAAAAAGATTAAAAAGGGGGAAAAAAGAAAATAGGAAAAAAATGATAAAAGACCGAGGTGGCGTGGGAGATATTCAACCCAAATAGTCTAATCGAAGGCAAAATTGTACATGTACTGTGCGATTTTTTTGGACCGTGCGAAATTTTGTGACCTCAACCCCCCCCCCCCCCCCCCCCCCACTTACGTGAAATTCACGAGTGACTGCAGCATTTTTTGGGGAAACCTTTTACGAGAATTTCAGAAATCTTGCCCCCCCCTGAAAAAAATCCTAGCTACGCCACTGATCTTTTTACTGTTTTTCATAATGCCTGTCCCGATGATAATTGTAAATTTCCTCAATATGAGTTGTATTGTATTGTATACCTATTCAATTGTTCAACTGGTACATTTATAATGTACTACTCGTCAGGCTTTTCCTCTCTTCTCTTTTTTCCTTCTTTTCCCCCTTTTTCCTCTTTCTCTTTCCTCTCCTCTTTTTATTTCTCTTTCCTCTTTTATCTCTTTCTGCTTTCCTTCCTCCTTTTTCCTCCTTTTAGTTTTTTTAGGCACTGGCATGATTTCCTCAATTTTAACTGCTGCTTTCTGGGAGCGGTGCTCCCCGCTCCCGCACTTTTTTGCATCCCTGCTAATCATACACTGGCCTCAATTTACTTGTTTACACAATCCAACCCTGAACCATGATGAAGTGACATTTTTTTATAAAGTAATCACTAAAAATCTCTATAAACCCATGGCTCAATATACATTCATAAAATTATTTGTGTGCACTGGTATTTTTTATAATCATACACACTACCATTGACATGCTAGCCTGAATAACTGATCAAGAATTGGATTGAACAATTAGTTCAGGAGTAAAACCTCAATCCAAGGCATGGAAATTAGGAACAACTGATTTCATGCAACAATCCTAAAATCATTAACAATATTTTAATATCAGAAAAGTACCTCCAATATTTTTGGAACACACTGTAATAATCCAAAGTCACAGTATGATACAGCGTAATTTTACAAAGCATACTATTTTTGGGATACACTGTAATAATTTCTAACTTCCTAAAATGCCCTCATAAAACAATCCAGCCCAACACACGGTTTACCCCCTCAATCTCGAGTGATTACGAAACAGACCTCGCTGCCAATCATAACGTCATCAGCCTACGAGTTACTTTTACACAATAAAACATCAAATTCCGGATTGGAAAATGACTCGAAAATGACTCCAAATTGAAAATTACAGACGCCACGAGGCATCCTCAGTTTCTATAGGCCTCACAGATCCCCATATCAATTTATCAGACTGATCCCACTAGGTAGTTAGCCATGAAAAATATTACAAGACATCGTGTGTTTTCTTGATTTTATAAAATACGAAGCACAGTTAAGTATAGGCCAATTCCCATAATTCATCAAATATGATCCGACCTGTGTCTCTTAAATTGCCTATTTTGTCTAAAATAATAGAAATCAGGTTCCCTAAATATATAAAATAGGAACTAAAGACATGCCCGGCGTGTTAGGTCACCCTCCCGCTCATGTGGCTAATCTCACATAATTGTCCGGGTAAATCTGATAGCGATCTCGAAAGATAGCCTGAGATTTTCCTCGTTATTTCTGTATACACAACACACCTACACACGCCGTATCTAAGAATCGCTCTAACCTAAGTTTAAATCTTTAACCTATTTTGTACATACCTAAAGCATCCACGGAAAATATCCTATGATAATATTCCAGTTACGGTCATCTTTTCGCGATTTTAAACTTTTCCTAGCTATTTTCTTCTTCTACTTCGTTAGTTCTTGTAATTTTTCTCTTGTCTAGTACAGCGTAATGCCGCTGCGACCGTTTTGACCGCACTGCGCAGTCACATGATCAATTAGGCTATCCGAATCTCAAACGGGGAAAGCGGGGCAAAAGCCCCCTTCCCCTCTCGCGGATAAGGTAAAATAAATATAATATCTTAAAAAATCGCTCCACAAAATCCAATCCCGCTACACGGGCATTCTGGAAGTTCGAATGCCTGAAGAATGGCCCTAGCTGTCATTAGCTGTCATTACAAAATTGAAAATATTCAACGCCAGTCAAACATTATACAGACACACCGACAGTCAGAAACCCTGACGAGTAGACAGCAAGCAATGATAAGCGTAAAAGTATAGTTGTACAGGGTGTATCAACAAAAAAAGAACTCTCTTTCAGACTGGATTTAATCTTTAGTTAAACCCCTAATCCATGACCAATTTAATTTAATTTTCAAGTACAACTAATAAAGTTAAAATCCTGAAAAGATGTGAAAAATTGATCATCAATTACGGAGAGTGTGACCAACTAGGCAAGTCAACCCATTTTGTAGTATGTACAATGGTAATTCACACAGAAAAGGTAGAATAATATGACAGTAGAAGATTACATATTTGAATAGGCTAAAAGGGAAAAAATGTTGTATTCTTATCATGCTAAATTATTCTTATTCTTATTCATATCATGCTTATGGCAGAAATTGAAGTTGACTTACAAGTCCCATTTCTAAGTATAAATGTCCTTCTCTGTCAATGATTGGTATAAACACACTATTGACATGATTGGTGTTTTCCTACCTCAACTTTCATACATCATGTACATGCCTTTTCATGAGAAACACTAAGCAACATTGAACATTGCACTGAAATATTCATGCATTAAATTTGTGAATTAGGCTATGTAGCTATTACTGATTTGTGCCATAATTAAGAGGAATACCAATCCAATCTTTGCTATTGTTTATTGATAGATGATTAACAATATTTTTGAATGCAAAGTATTGAATTGTAAACCATGTAATTTTCTGGTTTGTATGTACAGGGTGAATCAAAAAAAAATTGTGCACGATTTGAAAAGAACATTTGACCTTGGTGCGTGCATTGAACCATAACATTTTTGTTTTATGTATAAGGCGTTGTTAATCTAGTTTATCCTCCCAAAAATGAAAGTAATCAAAACTGAAAAATAAGCAAACTGTGACACGTTTTGTAAACTATCCGCAATTTTTTACAATCCAATGGGATTTACACAGTTAAGACATGAATATTACTGCAGCATGATGATATGGAGTGAGAGTCTACAAGCAAGGCATCGTTGTGCCTGTAATTTATTACAGGTTCCTTGCATATTAAATGAGCCAAAGGTGGTAAAACATTGTAGAAATAAATAGTTCAAATGATAATTCTTCACAAACTAATAATATTGCACAAATAAAATGTTCTGAAGACACTTCGTTTCTTGATAATTTCACTGAAAAGTCATTCACATTTGCCTTTAGGTTCACAAATTATACGGTACTAGCGGGCATCCGCGCTTCGCGCGGACCCGCTAGAAGATTTCACGGGGAGGTAAGTAAACAAAGCGTAAGAAAATGTGATACAATATCAAGAACATGTCCTACATGTATACATAATCCAGACGGTCCCTAAATATTTCGAATATCGCAGGTGTTTTTGATAATCCAGGTATACATGTGCCTTAAAGTAGGTACACTGTAAAAAGAAACGTGTCTTTTTCTGATAACACTTAATAAACACTTTAACACGTTTATTTTTGTGTTTTACGTGTAAAGGTATAGGAGGCATTGCATATGATAAACGTTTACATAAATACTACAACACGTTTATAGAGGTATTTGTTGTATAATTATTAACACCCCAACATGTTTCTTATTGCTGATATAAACATGTTGGTGTGTTAATAAATATTACACAATTACCTCTATAAACGTGTTGTAGTGTTTATGCAAACGTTTATCGTATGCAATGCCTCCTATACCTTTACACGTAAAACACAAAAATAAACGTGTTGAAGTGTTTATTAAGTGTTATCAGAAATATAAACGCTTCTTTTTGCAGTGTAGGCCTACCTTTGTCTTTCCAGATACCTATTTAGGTCTCCCATGTGACCTGAAATGCAGGTACCCGTTGTCCCATTATATTCAGGGACCCCATAGGCCTAAGCCCTACCCCTAATCCAGTTACCACAGGTGCCCTTAATGGCACCGGATACCACATAATCCAGGTACAGCAGTGTGCCATTATATCGAGATACCCAGGTGCCCTTACTTTATCATTCAAGTAACTTGAATTAATCGCGGGTGCCGAAGATAGCGGGCAGTAATAGTCCATCACAATAGGCAGAGGTGAGTAATATCAAAGCGTTATAAATGTTTATATAAATATCAAGAGTATGTCCTTATTCAGGTACCCAGGGCAGGTACCTAAAGTGCCCTTGATATAATGTAAGTGACATGGTACCCTTAAATGCGCCTAGGCCCAATGGGCTCTTAAATAATACAGATGTTCCTAATCCAAGTACTCCACGTGTTCTTAATACACCGGTTGTCCATTAGGCCTAGGCCCTACCCCTCACAGATGGCCTTAATAACCCAGGTACCGCATTTGCCGGCAATATATCCATACCAATGTACCTGTATTATATCCAGTTTATAATGGAAAGTGCAGGTATAGGTGCCGAAGCTATAATAGCGGGTGGTTAGTCACATCAAAGCGTATAGAGATGAGGGTATTGTAAAACAGCAAGAGTATGTCGTTGATACTCCATGTATCCTAGGTGCCCTTAATACTGACATTGGTACCACAGTGCCCTTAATAATCCATATATACCATGTGCCCTTAATAAATCCATGTATGCCATGCATGTATACCACATGGTGCCCTTGATTATTCAGGTACCACCCCATGTACTTTAATAATCAAGATTGTGTATTAGTGATCCAATATAGGACCTCCATGGACTATGTGGTTTATCTTGAATCGAATATTAAGGGCACCCGTGATAACTGTGTATGCGGATATTAGGGCCTACGTGGATTTATAAGGACACCTGAATGGCTATTCAGGTGTAGGAATACTTAACATATCCAGGGTATCTGGATTGCCTTAATATCCCCTCCCCAGTTACCCCCTGTCAGCTCATGTCCCTACCCATTTTGTACCCCCAAATAATACAAAAGTTGTATTTTAATGTCAACACTGAAAGTAACTTAAAATTAGCTTTAAAATGTCTCCCCCGATTCTTTTATTGCCCCGCCACCCCGTTTTCCTCCTTTAAAATGTTGATGCTGGTGCCGCCACTGCCCATGCACATACTGTATCCAGGTAATGGCTGCCCATGCACATACTGTATCCAGGTAATAGGCCTACGTTCTGAGCGTTATGGGTTCTATAGTTTTGTAGTCGTCGTTTAGTTTTATGGTCGGCGGAGTCTATCATCAAGATCACTTTTCAAGATCACCATTCTATGCTTGTACTTAAACACTATGTGTGCCATCCGGGTTTTGTTTGGCCTATTTACTTAAATACATTATTCCTCCAATAGGCATGTAGGGCCTAAACGTATGCAGTCCCTTTGTCATGTTTGTTGTGTTCTAAATAAGGCCTCCCGAGATACTACCTAATACACCCTTAAAATCCAGTTATCACAGGTGACACACCTGCGCATAGTATACCCAGGTAATTTGAGACTATCTGCGTTTTATAGTGAACCCCGTAATCCAGATACCACTGGTGCCCTTTTAGGGTATGATGGGGCAATACCGCACGTTCTGTTTATCCAGATACCCATGTGGCCTTAGTAAGGCCGCCTTACTATATCCATATTATCAAGTAAGGGAAGTGCGGGGGAAGGGGGCTTAGACCTTAGGGTATGATGTGACAATCCCGTAATTTACGTGCTTTATAAGCCGCACGGCGAATAAGCCGCAGCACCTCAAATTAAGATTCAGACCTCATCGTATACAGTAAGCCGCACCGCTGTATAATAAGTCGCACAAAGAAAATGAAAGGGGTGTGTGTGGGGGATGGGTGGGGGTGTGTGTGTGGTGGGCGGGGGTGGGGGGGGGGGGGGGGGGTCGACCATGATCCACCAGCCCATAGCTTCATGACCAGCCATGGGGATACAACTGCATGAGTGACTCCATCAAATGTATTTTCCTTCAGCCACTTCAGTCACTTTAATACATGTTATCCTGGATACGGTTTGCGCCTTGCTCCCAGTTTCTTTATTAAAATAAAGGTCTTGGCTTTATGATTAATGTTTTGTTTGTGTCTTGCTCTCGTTACATTTTATTGTACTGTACGGTATGCACCGCGGAGCAACCGTATACGGACTGCCTGCTGTCACTGCATGCTCCGTTTACAATGTACAGTTTGCGCCACAAACGCGTACACACTTTTTCTGCGTCATTACGTGTGCGCCGAATCGCGTGCGCCATGTTAAACGCGGTCGCGCAGCAACAACATACGGTTGGTATGGTACCGCCAGTTTCTTTATCGTTAGCAAACTCCGCGTTCATCTATGTTATTAATGTGAAAGTGTCACTTTAAGATCTGCGTAAGAGTTTTTGTTTACATTTAGAAAATGTCGTAAAATATTTTAATTTGTTGGACGTATAGTCCCGTATAAATGCTTGTTACTATGCGTTCTTTAAGAATAACAAACAGCCGCATATACAGAAATGTAGCTATATCCCTGAAGAAAATATTTTGGGTGAAGACCATGTCATCACTCACTCCGAAAACCATAATATTTGTCCGTACAGTAGCTACCCGAGTAAAAGAAATTCAACATTTCGGATTATCATCTGTGATCCTTTCTGCGCATGTCTGAAAACGGGGAAAAACGGGCATTGAACTATCTAATTAGCTCGTGTATTAGAGGCGCAATTCCCACGCTTTTTCAGTTGAAGAGGGACGCGAGTGTAAAATTATTATTGAACTATCTAATCAGGCGAGGGACCAAAAATTATATAGATGAGTATATAGATGAGTTACGGGTTTTTACATGGTTTACGCAACTTATGCTAGCGGTCTTATTCTTCATTGGATTAATCTCAGATTTTTAGAATACTATATTGGGCTTTGCACTGACTGTGAATTGGTCATGGTCTAGTGGTAAAAAACGCCTTGAAACAAAGTCCTATGTTTTTGAAACACCCTGTATAATGCTTTTCTTTTTACCCTTTCCTCATTTGCTTGTGAAACAGCCTGTCCAGAAGGCACTTACGGTACCAACTGCCAAAGAGAGTGTCTTCCAGACACAGGAGATTGCAGTGATGGGCAATGTCGTCAAGGCTGGTATGGAGTCAACTGTCAAGGTATGTGTCATTGTGCTGAGTGTGTGTCTTGTCTACCAGACACAGGAGCATGTAGTGATGGGCGATGTCATCCACGCTAGTATGGAGTGAACTATCAAAGTAGGTGACATTGTGGGTTTTTATACAGTATATAAAGAGCAAATGTGAACAATAGCCCAACAGACATCAACAAAGTTAATGAACTGAGTGATTACAAATCAAACTGGTAACTCCTCACAGAGAGCTCCGATTTGGTTCACTGCACATCAGAAAATAGTCATAATACAAGTAAACACAAATGAGCAGCCAATGAAAGTGGCCTGGCACAGGAATAAGATAAAAGCCCAAACATTATAGAGAACAACATAAAAAATGTAATTAAGAGAAAAAACTAATATCTGGAGTCATTGACATCGAGAGACCGTATGCAGCAAACTCTGAAGAGTTGGAGACTTTTGAAACTGGACCTACGATAATTGAAATGATAATAACTCCGCTCCGCAACATCGCATCTCAATAATCGAGATGTCAAAATACGCAGAACATAATTATGCACTGGGTTATTTGCTTTGATTAAACCATTACCCTTTCGCGCCGTTAATTATTGGCTCATTTTTAAGTGTCTCGATACTTTATGTGAGGAGTTTACATGATATTGCATATTATGTTTTGATTTTGAATTTTGTTTTGTTTCTATTGTGCTACTCCCATTGAAATGCCTCTCTCTACACCCCTGTCTATCTACTGACATATAGATCATGGTAAGAACCAAACTTTATGCTCTCTATTTAAAAGGTAAATGGCCATGTGTTTTGAATTGACCACCCAAAAAGGGTGGTGTGATAAAAGAAAATTACAAATAAGATAATGACACACGGTTTGTAGCATAGTTTTGATTGCAAGGATGGGGGAAAGTATGGACTCTGTGTGAAAGCTATACATGTATTGTTATTGCTCAAACAATTATATTTTCTTCATAAATTATCGACAGGTATTATTGACATGACGTGCTTCGTCTCGAGGTCTACCGTTCCCTCCATTGGCGATGATGACACGCTATTACTGGGTGGGTACAAAAGCAGCGCTGATACTGATATTGAAGTAACCTTCGGAAGGCAGACCTTTACAGGAACAGGGACTGGGTTACCTGCGGGATACACGGAAAACGATCACGATAATGGTCATGATATTGCTGAGCTTCTGGAGTTTCCAGCATCTGCGGAAATACAGAGAATTGGTGCATTCTATTGCCAAACTACTAATATGGAATTACAGAGAGAATTACGGCTACAATTTTATCTTCGACCAATAGTAAGCTAAATATCCATGATCAGAAACAAACATAATAGCGTGTACCGGTGCATATTGTTAAATCATCGTGGGCTGGCGGCGAATGCAAATTGCGAATGCAAACTATTCTTTCTTGGAAACAATTATTTCGAGCGTACTTGAATTTTGAGCTGCAAAAACTAGTAATATTGTTTCCATTTTTACACGTGGCACTAGGGTTCTTGTCTCTTCAGGTGTCATAAATATAAATTGTTTACATTTAGCTAAATAAAAACAATACAAACTTAGTTGTTTGAACAAAAGGATTTCCAAATTAAAAGGTTTTGCCTTGTCCACTGTTATCAGGCAAAGCGTACAAAGGTCATTGACGTTTTGCATAACTTATAAGTTAAGAGTTTAACGGGTTTGCCGTCGGACAAGTTTTAATCTGTCAAGCTTTCGTCAGGATTTGCTTTGACTTCTTCATGACCAAATCTTTACAGATGAGTGACCGCACTACTGTGCATTATACTTTTTGTAGTCTGTAGTAGACAAGGGGCATTCTCTACGTTATTTCCATTGTTCTAGGGGCAGTCCTTTGGAGGTTCTATTAGAGCCACATTTATATATACAGGGTGGTCCAAAAAAACCTATACCCAACTTTGGAGGCCATTTTCTCCTAGATGATAAAATATTTAGTAATTTGGTTTGCATATTATTAAAGCATATATCGTTGAGCATTATTGGTGAAAATAGGGAAGATATTACATTAATATTTTTTGAGATATTGCTATTTTTAGCCAGTATGTGTAAAAATGGCTTTTCCACGGGAGCTGTCAATGCATCAACATGTTTGAATATGATATGACACAATAATGTAATGAAGCGATATTCCTTTGACAAATAAAAGCACACCTTATTAAACTTAATCCTTAACTGCTTATAATGGGTCTTGGGTCATTACATTATTGTGTCATATCATATTGTCATAAAAGTGCATATCATGTTGATGCATTGACAGCTCCCGTGAAAAAGCCATTTTTACACATACTCGCTAGAAATAGGAATATCTCCAAAAACATTAATGCAATATCTTCCCTATTTTTACCAATATTGCTCAACGATATATGCTTTAATAATATCCAAACCAAATTACTAAAATATTTTATTATCCAGGAGAAAATGGCCTCCAAAGTTGGGTATAGTTTTTTTTGGACCACCCTGTAGTAGGCCAGTGGCAACCTACATGAAGAGCTCTTTTCATAGCCACCATCTCTGTTCAGTGGAAAAAGCGGCAATCAATCTGAACGGCTCTTTTCAGAGGCATCAATCTTTCACAAGTAGGAAAGGGCACCTACTCTCAAATCATCGGGCAAGGGGCAGCCTGAATGATGATAACAATAGAGATGTGGCAATCTCTATTTTTTCTTAATATTATAATAATTTGGTCCTGAAGAAGTCAGAGCTAATCCTGACGAAAGCTTGTCAGATTAAAACTTGTCAGACGGCGAACCCGTTAAACTCTTAACT
>JAYJML010000286.1:0-51000 GCA_035610835.1 Ophiura sarsii
TATATTATGAATAGGGGAGGATGGGGCAACTGGGCCGGTTAAGCATATTTCATGATATAAAAGCTTAAAGCTCGTGTAAATATTTATGGAATTGCTATGAAAATATCACCCATGTAACTGTTTACATACAACATATAATCAATGTTAAAAAATATCCAAACAAAAGGCCAATTACCACTAACTAAAAACTTAACTTGGCACGGACCAGTTACCCCATCTTTGGGGCAACTATATGTTCCAACGGTTAGAATACACAGAAATCATTGATTGACAACACGGTAACTAGGCAGTATTTTCTTTACAAACTCATTTCCATATTATTTAACGTGTAAAAAGGATACAGGTCTCATGAAACCCATGTTTTATACAGTTTTCGTGGTTAACGTGTAAAAAGCAGTAATACAAAGCAAGCGCAATTTTCGACGGCACGTTTATTAGATAAAAACGGTATGAACCTAGTTAAATGGTTACATGGTTGTGATATTCAGACGCTCCATACAGTTGTCTATATATACCCCTTTCTTTAATGATTTTATTTACTTCATATAATCATCATTTAGTACTTATGATAAACCATCTTGATATTTAGCCAGCTTTTCATGTTACAGGGGAAGTTAGTCAATATGACAATGATGACCCAACGGTTAATATACACAAAAAGCAGTATAAAATACATAAATCATGATATTTCGTCATAGCAAATACCTTTACAGACACCATTCAAAATATAATAAAGATGTAATTCATAATACCGAGGTTTTAAACCATTCAAAAGCAATTTCATGTCATATTGTAATCCTTCAATATCAGAAATAGTGGTATTAGACCCGAAATGCCCCAAAATGTCTAAGAACTAGAAAGAATGTGAATTATTTCATATTCTATTCACATTTCAATATCGAGTCATGTTTTATTGGCAATAACAACTATATAATTTTCAAAATGAATTTTTGCAATTTTGATTAAGTTTTTGCAGGCGGACCAGTTGCCCCATACCCCTTCGGACCACTTGCCCCAACAAATGACGTAGCACTTTGTCGAGATGAAACATTATTCAAACACGCCTGTGACGTAATAAATTTTACGCCAAAATGTTTTAAAACATACCACCAGTTGTCATAATAATCAAAAACTCCAATACATTTCAGAAAAAAAAGGCAAAACTGCATTTTTGTTTTTAGCCATTACACAGATTTCTGTAGCCAGCGAGTATCTTTGAATTGGCAAATATTACGGCGTTCGGGTCCTACAAGTAGACGAGTGTCTTTAGATAAAATAAGAAATGGTGTACTTTGTTATTTGCCAATTCATAAACTAATAACTCTACCAAATGAATACCCGTGATAATGATTTAAGTTGAAGCATTCTTTAAATGATAATATTAATCGGAAATCCAAAACACCAATGTCCCAAGTTAGCAATGTGCGCCATTTTATGGTCATTTCAACCACAACCTATGGTTTTAAGCATATTTCGGAAAGTCCCTAAGCACACTACAATATAGTACCCATCAAATGCAATATGCACCTAGCATCTTAAGACGACTATACTGCATGTATATATTTACTGTTGCATATCGGTCAATCATATAAAGTACATTAAACATGATCTAAACCGATCTTCATATATCGCCCATACTATCTGTGAATTTTCAATCAGTCAATCAAGGAGTTGGCTTCAAAGATTTGGAGAAAATCACAAGTGTAAATACCCTAAAGTTCCAAATGTTTTGGATTGTAGAAGGTAAGGATATGTGCCAAGTATCAACAAAAGTCGTACTGTTCAAAAGAAAGCAGTATGCCCATACAATTACAAAATCCTTCATTTCGGACCACTTGCCCCACGGTCCAGTTGCCCCATATTCCCCTCCCGTCGTAAAAGACTATCTCACTATTTTGCATAACTTTAGCATCAGTTGTCACGAGTTAAACTGGATCAGATATGAATAAGCAATGTTTAAATTTTGTTCGTCTGATCACATGAATTCCATAAATGTAAGTTTTACTTCCTATACTATTTGTTCAGCCGTACATAAGGTCAACACGTCAAATGTCAACAAACATAACATAAGTTTGGATATAACCTAATCGATAAGTATCGAAGGCTGAACATGAATTTGTTGTAATCTTATAATCAGACCAACAATTTGAGATATCACTTGTCTTTGCAAAAGGATAACGGCATTTTTATGACCTTTCCACGATTCTTTGATTTTAGATTGCCAGTATATAATTTTCAAATCCGTGTGCTCAGACCAACAAGTTAGTATGTTAGAAAATAATTTCATCAGGAATCCAAGGAAACATAATAATAATATTTCATAGATATAATTCTAAAATACTGTTCCTGACAGTTTCGATGTCCGATCGGATGTCTTCGTCAATGGTATAATATGACCGTTGATCCAGGGTTGCCAAAAGGGTTGATTTTCTGGTGACGTCACGGGATGCATTTGATGACGTATTCTGGATCAATTAATCGTGGCAAGGAAAGACTCATAAAATACTGAGATGAAGTTTACCATCGCGGATCACGCTGCTACTGAAAACCATCTAATAGATTGGGACAAAACAAACATTCTCGCGAGAGACGATACTAAAAACTCCATTTGACATGAAACAGCACTTCATGAATGGCGACGATGTGCCTACTAACTAAATAGTCCCTTGTACGATCGATTGATCCACAATACGTCATCAAATACATCCCGTGACGTCACCAGAAAGTCAACACCTCCTGGCAACCATGAATCAACGGTCATATACATGTATACTCGCGGCGTACCCTCGCTACGCTCGGGTCCCCGCTATATGGTTATGCCACATTACCCACATCTGAAACCACATAAACCTCCTACAACCACTCCCCCACACACCAACCAGGTTGATTTATAACCATATCCCTCCTAAACCATTTACCGTGGCTAAGGTATTAACCCCTACCTCTGAAACCGCATCATTAACCATGTTAACTTCGGAACCTTTGTAACCACATAAACCCTACAACCATCCCCACCACACCAATCATAACCCTCCTGAACCATTTCCCATGGCTACTTCATTAACCCTCGGTCCCTTGGATTGTTTGGCATGCTAACTTAAAGTAAAGAAATCAAAGTTGCTTTATTAACCCTCACAAAACTCTAACCCTAGGCCTATCCTAAACCATTTCCCGTGGTTTTACCCCACCCGACATGACACTGCATACCCCTAACACTACAGCTAGGCCTATAACCATTTCCCGTGTGGCTCATGCGCCATATGTTAAGGAGTGCGTATAGTGCCGCGGCAGTGATCCCTTGCGCAATTACATGCACGCGACGCGTTACCACGGTATGATTACACGGGAGTACGCGCAAAGCACAATATCGTGCAATTCTAGTGGCATTTGTTAGGCAAATTCGAGAGGTGTTTTGCTGTTTATGGAGCTAATTGTTAACCAATTTCACCGGAATAGGCTTTATCACACTTCCCGTTATTTCCTCTGTATTACATGCAAAGTAGGCGACACGTTGATTAAGACTATTTTTACATTTACAGCGGCCATTTTGGTGGCCATCTTAGATTTAGAGTATGTTTTATTACAATGCAAATATACTTGATATGTGTTACTAGTGGTCTAATACATACACCCCAATGTTAAAACTATACTTTCATCATACATTTTGGTTGATATTATCCAATTTTATGGAATTCCGACATTTTGTTGAGTCATTTTGAGACCCATTTTGGGGGCCATTTTGGATTTCAAAGTATGTTAACAAAGCAAAAGTACTAGATATGAGTTATTAGTGGTCTAATGCATACATCCCATCATTAATACTATATTTTCATCATACATTTAGGTTGCTATTATCCCCTTTTATGTAATTTGAGAATTTTTGCAGCCACTTTGGGACCCATTTTGAATTTTTAACTATGTTAACTAAGCAAGAATACTGGATATGAGTTATTAGTGGTCTAATACACATTACGGTTCCGTGCCCTGTATAAAATCCAACTTTCTTGACCACGTCTTTGATGACATATCCAGGGTAATAAATTATCCCCTCCTACACCATTTATCTGATTTATTTTACACCAACTGTGTCTTGCCAGCATGGGTGCTACCATTTCCACCGCAATCCTAAGCAAAGCTCAAGGCTCTTTCATGGTGTTGGTGTAACTAGAAGCCATACTACTTTTGAAAATGTTCTTGTGATAACAAACTCCAACTTTTAATTTCAATTTGTCATAGAAAACTAGTGCTATATCATATTTTATAAAAACAAATGTTCAAATTTCGAGAAAAAAAATTACATTATATTATCCAAAGAGCAGATTTTAGTTTTAAAAGTAGCCCAAATCTGCGGAAAATCACCATGTGGAAATAGTCATGTGGCAATACTGCAGCTGCTGCCACACTCAAGGTCCCCCAGCATACGGTAAATGGTGTTGGATGGATCAAACTTGGGCTCAAACCTTACAGGCAACTGGAATGTACATCCCATTGATAAATTTATATTTTCATCGTGCATTTCGGTTGATATTATGCTATTTTGTGGAATTTTGACCATTTGTGGCCAATAAATTCGGCGACCATTTTGGTTTTAAAGTATGTTAACAAAGCATAAATACTAGATATATGAATTTCTAGTCGTCTAACACATACATCCCATTGTTAAAACTATACTCTGATCATACATGTTGGTTTATATATGCCAATTTATGAAATTTTACCATTTTTGGCGGCCATGTTGGATTTAGGTGTGTTAACAAAGCAACAATTCTGGATATGGGTGTCTAGTGTTCCAATACATACATCCCACTATAAAAACTATATTTTCACCATACAATTAGATTGCTATAATAGGCCTATGTTATTTATGAGATTTGACTAGTTTGGGCGGCCATTTTGGACGCCATCTTGAATAACCCCTTAGCATACCAACATTATTTTTGTAACATCCTGAATATGTTTGTTGATGACCATGAAAGTAAGTCAAAAAGTTGGTTTGAGGGAGTCCTGGGGGGGGGGGGGGGGGGGGGGGGGGGGTGCGTGCACGGTAACCCTCTATATACGAGGGTTGCTCATTAAGTTATGAAAGTGATCATGGTATGGGATGCATGAGTAATTCTATTGAGCGATACTGTGATCAATACAAAGTATGAACCTTTGTCTTTGAAACAATGCACTTTTGGACTTTTAAGTATGAACTATGACGTCACAGCATTAGCTTAAAGTAAGTACACTCTGGACACTCCCTGAAATCTGTCAATATTTGGCTGGATATGCAATAGGTTGAAATATGGGTCGATTGATACGTTTGTGTATATCTTGGCAATGCAAGCATAGAAACAGGTAACACTTGGTACAGAGTAAGAACACACAATAATCTTTGTTTGACAATCGTTTTTATATCTGAATCCCTTAATACGAAAAAGAAGGGACCATCTCAAATACGTTTTTATTAAGAAAAATCCGCAAAATAGAAAACAACAAAGGATAGAGAACAATGGAGGGATTATAATTAATAAGTTGTTGTGTGATGTAAAGCAATAATAGTGGGAATTTCAAAAGGAGCTGATCATAAATTTTCTCAAACCGTTGGAATTATGTGACGATTACTCTAACATTACACATCTAGTAACAGTAATAAGAGAGGTTGTGGCAGCCATATTTGATTGATGAGTTCATGTATATCTTCATTTTGATTATCAAAATAATTATTCACATTCATTTAAGCATTTTCCAATGTTTCTGATTAGATTTTGAAGGCACAGTAAGCTTTTATCTGGTAAAATTCATGATTTTCGACCTTTTTGGCCCAGTTCAAAATTATTTGCTGTCTGCGCGTGCGCATATTTTCTGTAGGTTTCATTTGAACAAGTTCAGATAATTAGTTAACTATCTAATGGAATCGCCCAAACTAGGTAATTTCTTGGATTATTAGTGATTCACTGACTGGGCCTTTTTCAATGAAAAAGGGCTATTTGAAATACTTATATTTGTATACTTTTTATTCAATTGCTTCTCCTTACTTTTTCCTCTTATACTACACATTTCAAATTTGACAGGGATTAAATGTATTATCTTAGGTATCATATTCATGCCACAAAATGGGATTTATCTGCTTCTGGTATCATGTTATGCAATCTTATTACCACGTGTTTCCTACTTTGTATTGATAACACTATCTCTCAATAGAATAAACGCATGCATCCCATACCATAATCACTTTCATAACTTAATGACCAACCCTCGTATACCCGACCATATCTATGAAATTTTCTTATTTAGTTAGTATGCTCTTTTCTAAATACAGTTAGGGACCTCTTGTCACATATTAAAAATAGAACCATTTCAATTGTTGTAACTTAGCGTTATAGGATCTTCCCAAGAATATAATAACAAATAATGAAATGAAATGGTATGAAGATATTTATCAAAACATATTATTCTAACATAATTGCCGTTAGTGAACTATTAAATATACCACATGACTTATCACAAGGGCTTTTGGTATAAATCTCGTCCTACAATATATTGCAGAATATGGCGAAGATAGTGTATTGTGGACGGTCATTACTTGAGTTCAAAAAAACAAAGATAGAAATCTAGCCAAAGTACCTTGACTCTCATTTTAGGATACGCAACTCCAAATAACATTTCGATTACTACTAGTGTAGGAGAGAATGTGACATTAGCTGTTACCACACACATTCATGTAAGCTCTCGTAGCCTGAAGTGGAGACATAACAATAGTGGTACGATGTGGTCTGGAGACGCGAGTCATACCATAACTAATGTGGTAGTTGCGGATGCTGGTGTTTACGAATGCCAAACTGATGACAGGTACCGCAATGGACACCATGCAATAATGCAATTGATTGTCAGAGGTATGTATTAGATTTCAAACATTATTGTGTGAATATCCGAGAGAGGCATTGGTATGGTAAAGGGTTCAACAAAAGAAAGTATACCACTTTGTTTATGTCATTTTGAGTAACATTCAATTTTTTTTACCAAACAGGCTAGATAGGTATTTAGATGAATTCTTTTAGGCATAATTTGATACCAAATTTGTCCCCTAACAACAAAGATAAACCATGATTAGCACCATTTAAAAAAAAAAATGGTCACTTTTCAAAAGTCACATTTTCAACGCACGCAAGCCGCGAGAAAATGCTGTGCGTGGCACTTTGAATGGCCGGGAATGAAATGGATATTGATCACACAGTGCAACTGCGTTGGGTTGTGCCTGAGCGAGCGGGCTATTTGATTATCAACAGGTAACATGTGGTCTTTTCTTCCCGCGTAGTGTATTGAAAATGTGACTTTTGAAAAGTGACTAATTTCCTTTAAATGGTGCTAATCATGGTTTATCTTTGTTGTTAGGGGGAAAATTTGGTATCAAATTATGCCTAAAAGATTCATATAAATGCCTATCTAGCCTGTTTGGTCCAAAACAAATTGAATGTTACTCAAAATGACATAAACAAAGTGGTATACTTTCTTTTGTTGAACCCTTTATATGTATTGTGGTAAAAAGATATGAACCAGTACTGTTATTTAGAGGGTTTTGTGTTTTGAGGTCCAAAAGTGAAATGTTTTAGATTTCATATTGTATGGCGAATGATTGATAAGTTTCTAACAGAAGGCTGTTGCATCACTGTGAAAACAATTGTTTTCCTTTATTTTTTGTCAGCTTGTCCAGCGGGAACATGGGGACCACCATCCTGTAGTAACGCATGTCCTCAATGCTACAACGGTGGAATGTGTGATGATCGATCAGGTCTTTGTGTCTGTGCACCTGGATTCAGTGGGGTATTATGTGAAACAGGTAAAGCCTTTTCATTGTCATTATTATATTGACAGCATGCTTGTTGTCATTATACATGTATATTAACGGGGGAAGTATCCACTTTTTTCGAAGCGCCATGTGTTTAACTCTTAGGACCCTAAAGAAATTTATCATGTGGAAAAGAACAGGCAATTCCCTCTGCGCATTTTGACACCCCATTTGTCACATTAGTCCCAATATTGATGAAGCAGTTGTCATTTGCATAACAAATGATGCAGTTTCCATTGTTGCACTTAACCCTTTAGCCATGATTATGAAAAGAGCGTAAACAAAACAGTAAATATTTTTCTTTCCAGTGGCGGCACCAGCATCAACATTTTTTTTTAGGGGGGGGGGGGGGGGGGGGGGTCAAACAGGGGAAAAGGAAAATGTTGAGGGGCAAGGGGGAAAAATGGTTGAAAAACTGCGTTGGATTTTATTGCAAACATTGCATGAAATTATATTAATTTGTTCTAATTGAGGCATTTCAAAGTAATTTTGACATTCAAATTCAACATTTTCGACTTTTTGGTGACAAAATGGGGAGGGGTTTGAGCTGACTGGGGTAGGGGGGGGGGGGGCGCAACTGAGGAAGCAAAGGTCGCGACTGGGGAGGGAAATTTCCCCCATGCCCCCTGTATTGCCACCACTGCTTCTTACTCTCGATGAAAAGTTTCTGGAGTTTCTGTAGTTGCTCGTCGATTTGGAGTTTTTTTACAAGGAAGGTTGCAAGGATTGGCTTACAAACATCATGAATGATAATGGTCATTGTAAAGGATGAGTCTCACACCAGTTAGTAGATACAGGTGTTGGAAACAATTGACGATGTGAGATGTTCGGATTATGATTGTCTTTTCATGGAGAGAAAGAAGAGGTACACTTACGCTCTTTTCATCGGTATAGCCTAGGGTTGAGTGAAACAATGGAAACTGCATCGGTTTTTTTATTCAAATGGCCAATGATTCATCAATATTGGTGCTATTGTGACAAATGAGGTGTCAAAATGCGCAGAAGGCCTGTATTTTCGAGTTTAGAGTATCGAGTTTAGAGTATCGAGTTTAGAGTATCGAGTTTAGAGTATCGAGTTTGTAATTTCGAGTGTCGAGTTTTGAGTATTGAGTTTCGAGTTAATAATATCGAGTTTCGAGTTTATAATTTTGAGTTTCGAGTTTCAATTTCGAATTTCGAGTATCGAATTTTGAGTTTTATTTTCGAATTTCGAGTTTTAAGTTTGAAAATTCCGAGTTTCGAGTTTCGAGTTTCGAGTTTCGAGTTTCGAGTTTCGAGTTTCGAGTTTCGAGTTTCGAGTTTCGAGTTTCGAGTTTCGAGTTTCGAGTTTCGAGTTTCGAGTTTTGAGTTTCGAGTTTCATTTTTGAAATTCGAGATTTTCGAGTTTCGAGTTTATCGAGTTTATAATTCCGAGTTTCGAGTTTCATTTTCGAAATTCGTGTTTCGAGTTTTAAGTTTATAATTTCCGAGTTTTAAGTTTCGAGTTGCGAGTTTCATTTTCGAAATTCGAGTTTTTTCGTAATATTTTTGATCGCATAATATTCTATTTTTTATTTCAAAAGACTAGGTTTTTGAAAAAAACAATTGGCCCATTCTCAGAACCCCATTTTGAAGAATATACTCGAAATTCGAAAATGAAACTCGAAACTCCAAATTATAAACTTGAAACTCGAAACTCCAAATTATAAACTTGAAACTCGAAACTCGATACTCCAAACTCGAAAATGAAATTCAAAACTCGAGACTCGAAACTTGAAATTATAAACTTGAAACTCGAAACTCGATACTCTATACTGTAAAATGAAATTCAAAACTCGAAACTCGAAACTCGATTTTATGAGCTTGAAACTCGTAACCCGATACTCGAAAATGAAATTCAAAACTCGAGACTCGAAACTCGATATCATAAGCTTGAAACTCGAAACTCGATATTATAAGCTTGAAACTTGAAACTCGATACTCCAAACTCAAAATGAAATTCCAAAATCGAGACTCGAAACTCGATATTATGAACTTGAAACTCGAAACTCGATATTCGAAAATGAAATTCAAAACTCGAGACTCGAAATTCGAAAATGAACCTCGAAACTCGAAATTATAAACTCGAAACTCGATATTATAAGCTTGAAACTCGAAACTCGATACTCCAAACTCGAAAATGAAATTCAAAACTCGAGATTCGAAACTCGAACTTATAAACTTGAAACTCTAAACTCGATACTCCAAACTCGAAAATGAAATTCAAAACTCGAGACTCGAAACTCTATACTCGATACTCGAAACTCGGTTAAAACCTGTATGGGAAATTGTGACTCTTTTTTCAATGGGAAAATTAGCAACCATTCTCGAGCCCTTACACTTGATGCTAGATATACGGTCATCACAATAAGTAACTGACCAGGTAATAAATGTGCTGATTACTCTAAAAGTATAACTCCTACATAAACATATTAAATAATAAACATGTTGAGAAATTTCTCTTCTTGAATTTGAGATATTACACGCTAAAAATGGCTGATTATTAAGGAAGTTACAATCCCAAATGTACTGTCAAGTCTGATTTTCATTTTCACATTTTCATTTTCAACACGGGGACTCAGACCGGCAAATTATTGATTACTGGAGTGGTAGTGCCAATTCACCCGTCGATGGCCTGGTTGTTGGATAGTCGGCCGGTGGCATTGTTACGGTTGATCAATACGGCACACACGCTTTACTTGTCATACTCTCCCCGTGTTGAAAAGAAAATGTTAAAATGAAAATCAGACTTGCCCTAACGTTTGGGATCGTAACTTCCTCATTAATCAACCACTCTTGGCGTGCAATATCTCAAATTCAAGAAGAGAAATTTCTCAACAACTTTATAATTAAATATGTTTGTGTAGGAGTTATACTTTTAGAGTTATCAGCATGTTTATTACCTGGTCAGTTACTTAATGTGATGACTCTAGTTCGTCGCCCATGCTTACACGTCTTGGCCTTCAGGGCGCACCACACCAAATAATTTCCCCATTGAAATACGTGTAAAGGGCCATATTTCAAGACACCTTTTCTACCCTCCGGTTACATTTATGGCATACTTGTCACCTATGACCATTTTCAGTTACATCTCAACTTTAATTTAAGCCTTGTTTCTTTAGGAGTTATCAACCTACATTTTTTGCTACGGACCCGCACACAGCGCCCTCACTTTTTCACGTTTTCTGGCATGCCTGTTCACCATTTAGGCAGGTGCTTACGCCCTGGGCACTATTTAGGTCGATAAATAACAAAAATCGTATTTTATCATTGTAGGAATTGTCACTTCTTAAATATTCAACCGATCCTAGCGTGCAATATTTCATATTAAAGAAGATAAATTTCTCAACAACTTTATGATTTAATATTTTTAAGTAGGAAATACATTTTTAGAGTTAAAAGTCCATTTATAACCTGTATAGTTACTTTTTTGATGACTGTATGTTAAAAGCATGTATGACACATTTACTTATCGACAAACATGATAACTTAAACAATAAATCACTATATTCAAGCCGTATTCATTGAAGAGATACATGTAGGACATTAATGGCTAAATCATGTGGGGTTGGGGGGTTGGGGGGTAAAAGACCACCATATTCATAGTACAATAAGCTTCTAAAAGCCATTCGTTACTTAGAGTATGATAATTACCTATGTAGTAGGCAAACGCACAATTACATCTTTGTTACGATATTACCCCGAGGGTATTGTCTAAAGCATTAAATGTACATTTTTAACGATTTTGTGTTTTTTTCTGAGTCAATATGGGGCCAAATATGAATTTTGACAACTCGTTGACCTACATGAGAGTGTTTAACTCTAAATAAAGCTCTGAACTTGAAAATGAGATAATTAACTCAACAGTTAAAACTGTTGAGGCAAGCTACTTAATATAGACCTAAGAGTGACTATTATTGCACCTGAGGGACTTCTAGCCAAGGGTAACGTGACCCTCTATCTATAAAATCGCAAACTAAACCCATAGCCATTTGACTCCAAATTTGGAGCTTTAGAGTCATTTTCTTGGATATTTCTCGAGAAAATCATGTACATTTCTTGATATTAACGTCCGACATTGATATAAATGGTGTTTCGAATATAAATCAAGGCACATTTAAGCAATTTGAACCCAGCTCCCCCTTCAAAACTAGGTTTTATGGGAAATGGCATTGTGTGTTCAAGGGCGCACCACACCAAATAATTTCCCCATTGAAATACGTGTATAAGTGCCATATTTCAAGACAACTTTTCTACCTTCCGGTTACATTTATGACATACTTGTCACCTATGACCATTTTTCAGTAACATCTCAACTTTAATTTAAGCCTTGTTTCTTTAGGAGTTATCAACCTACATTTTTTGCTACGGACCCGCACACAGCGCCCTCACTTTTTCACGTTTTCTGGCATGCCTGTTCACCATTTAGGCAGGTGCTTACGCCCTGGGCACTATTTAGGTCGATAAATAACAAAAATCGTATTTTATCATTGTAGGTGCAACGGATAGGTTCTATTCGCTCATTTAAATTAAAAAAACCCATCCCCGGAGAATAAAATTGCTCGAAAACATTACATTTTCAAGATTAGTCTTCGTGCTTTCCGGAACTACGACAGGATTACACGAATTGCGCATTGATTTGGGTTTGGTTCTCTACATTTGACTGTAGGAGCTACGACTTACAGGATTTAGACATTTCCCGATAACCGCCCTCATTATTTAGGTCGATAAATAACATAGATAATAGCGTTTTTCTAGATTCAAGTTCTACTTTACAGCTATTCAAGTTCTACTTTACAGCTATTCAATACAGACCTTTCTCCATTCTAAACCCCTTTCTCTAAAGTACACACCTTTCTCCATTCTAGACCCTTTCTCTAAATTACACACCTTTCTCCAATCTAGACACCTTTCTTTAAACTGCACACCTTTCTCCATAGTAGACCGCTTTCTCTAAAGTACACACCTTTCTCTATTCTAGACCCCTTTCTCTAAATTACACACCTTTCTCCATTCTAGACACCTTTCTTTAAATTATACACCTTTCTCCATTCTAGACCCCTTTCTCTAAAGTACACATCTTTCTCAAATCTATATAGACACCTTTCGTTAAATTATACACCGTTCTCCATTCTAGACACCTTTCTCTAAATTATACACCTTACTCTATTCTAGACCCCTTTCTCTAAAGTACACACCTTTCTCCAATCTAGACACCTTTCTTTAAATTATACTCCTTTCTCCATTCTAGACACCTTTCTTTAAATTATACACCTTTCTCCATTCTAGATCCCATTCTCTAAAGTACACACCTTTCTCCAATCTAGACACCTTTCTTGAAATTATTCACCTTTCTCCATTCTAGAATACCCCTTTCTCTAAAGTACCCACCTTTCTCCATTCTAGACACCTTTCTCTAAATTACACACCTTTCTCCATTCTAGACACCTTTCTTTAAATTATACACCTTTCTCCGTTCTAGACCCTTTCTCTAAATTATACACTTTTCCATTATAGACCCCTTTCTCTAAAGTATACACCTTTCTCAATTCTAGACCCCTTCTCTTGTTTATATATACGGTACCTTTTTATAGAGTTTAGACCGTTCATTCTCTTAATCCTATACCTTTCTCTGGTTTTTATACACCCTTCTCTCTAATATCGATACCTTTCTCATACTTTTATACCATTTTGACCCCTTTGGCATGGCCACCCATAGTAATATTGTCAAGTTTATTGTATTTAGATCGAACGTATTGTGTTTTCTATCAACAGTGCATGGAAGTAACAGATGGGGTCAAGATGGGCGATTGGTGTGTTCAAGTAATGATGGCAATGATGCTCAGGGTGTCCCAGAAAACTTGCAACTTATTTTGGCAGGGCTCTAGTTTCTCTTTTAAACATCAGATTGCAGCGATATTTGCACTTTTTGAAGTCTGTGGAATGTTCTCCGCTTACCTTTGAAAACATAATTACGATTGCTTATTTGGTTTTCAAATGAGACGCGATCAAAGGCAGGTATGCCTGGAACACGTTCAACCGATTTGGATAAAACCGATGTTACCGCTCCGGAGCCCGGTGAATCCCCGGGGTGAATCACTTTGGAGCGCACTCTCTTTCATCATTTGGTTTGTTAATTAAAATTACATTCTCCTAAAATTTAACAATCAACGTTTATTAAAATTAATGAAATAAAAAGACTGGTTGTAGAAATCGTAACATTGGATCAGGACTTGATATCTGTGCTGATATAATCGGTTCATTTTTCAGAGCGTGGCAAACCTCAGTTTTCTTCGAAATGGTTCTCACTAGCTGTTCGACGGCGACCTGAACTATCCATCAGTCTATAGTTGCTATAAAGTCCAAATGTTAATATTTGTTAACATTTCCTCTAAATAATTGAACGGTATGAGATTTTTCTCCTCGGGTATTTTATTTGGAAAGCTTTCTGAACTTGGTTCGAGCTTTCAGACGCACAGTATGTCACAACTCTTTCATCAGCGAGAAGAAAACTGCCATCGTTTTAACATTTTTATTTAGGCAATACACATGTATGTTTATTTTTATTTCTTCATAGCAATAACGTTTTATAACATTAATCATTAGCATGTGAAAACAATGTACGTTCCCTAAGACTTCACGCACAATATTTAGGACATTATTGGATTTGTCATCGATTATCGCCAAATCGGTTGAACGTGTTCCACACATACCTTCCTTTGACCACATCTTATTTGAAAACAAAACTAGCAATCGTAATTATTTTTTCACAGATAAACAGAAAACATTCTACAGATTTCAAAAAGTGCAAACATCGCTGCATTCCGATGTTCAAAGGTGAAACTAGAGCCCCGCCAAAATAAGTTGCAGGTTTTCTGGGACACCCTGTACAGCATGTCGAGGTGCTCTATTCTGTCTTCCACATCCATATGGATGCTCATGCGCAGCAGGATATCATGGGATAGATTGCGATCAAGTTAAACAATATCCCTATTCTAATTAATCGATATATGCAGTTTTTTCTAGGCCTAAGTGAAAGTTATCGTAAAATATGATCGATTCATATTCGACATAAATATGCCCTGTGGTCGTGGACGTGACACCAGTGCGTGTTCTTGTGATCCAAGCTACTCGGCATGTCGAACGTTTGGGTTAGCAACTGTTTAAGGTAGGGTTAAAGGTAGATGTTCCGATTGCTGCCCCAATTTTCAACTTGATATTTTCTATTTGACATGAAAGGTCATCCTTAAAAAAGTTAAAATTGTCGCATTCCAAAGTTGGAGTTGCATAACTCCAATGGTTCTATTTTTAGAAGCAAAGGTCACACAACATTTCCCCATTGAGTAGTACACAAACTGGTTGGTGGTTACCCACCTTTGCAGTAATTCACCACATTTTAGCCTATAATTTCTTAATGGAACATATCTGTCCCTATGATTTTACAGACATAATGAGAAAAATATAGAGATTCTTCTGATATCAAAATATCTTGATGTGAAAAAAAAATAATGGCCCCCAAAAAGTGATCGGAACATATACCTTTAAGACTAGAGTAACAGTTTAAAGTTAGTGTTTGAGGTTTAATAGTGAGAGGGTCAGGCGCTATGGTTCCCTTTGATTACAAACGTCCGTATACTATCGTACATATAAAGCAAAATAATAATCAGTTTTGCAACTTTTCCCCAAATTATCGAAAGGCGCGCATCGATGATATAACGTCTTAAAAGCCACCTAACATTAACGACTGTTGCTTATGGTCAAACTATTTTGTAATTCAATCAACATTGTAACAGAATGCGAAGATGGAACCTACGGAGCCAACTGTCAATCAGAGTGTCATTGTGCTGAGGGTGTGTCTTGTCTGCCAGACACTGGAGAATGTAGTGATGGACGATGTCATTTAGATTGGTTTGGAGTCAACTGTCAATATCAGTGTCATTGTGCTGAGGGTATAATATCTTGTCTCCCAGACACAGGATGTAGTGATGGGCGGTGTGATCCAGACTGGTATGGAGTCAACTGCCAAGGTAACGGAATAATCTGCTTTGAAAAAGTACAGTTTTTAAACATTTAAAAATGCTCGATATTTATAATTTGTATTTATAAAGATACATATATGTACATATTTACATCATTTGTTAATTTGTGTAACTCTTATTTGTCAAATCATTTTATTATCTGGCCATGATTGCCACGAATTACATACTATAAATTCAAAGATGTATTTGTTTTGTTTACGTTATCTGTATTCTTAAGTGATGTTAGATATACATAATTCTTCTTGATCGAGGATTTAGAAGCAACCAGGACCTAAAATTGGGACACTTTAAATGTAAAATGTGTTTGCACTGGATATGAGAAGAACTTTACAATTAGAAAGAATAGTGCTAAAAGATGTTTATTCTGTACTAAAATACTTTGTATTTTTGTATTTGTATTGGAATAATCTCACGCAAACATATTTCCGTATCCATTCCTCTACCGATTGGCTAAACACAGAACGATGTCCGAACGGAGGTGAGTAATAGCATTTCTACATGTGACATTGAAAGCATAAGTCGTGCTCTTCAGTTGCAAATTACAATTAGATAACAATCCTATTACTTACAGAATCACACACCATGATGACGACGAAAAAAACCCTGTCTAGATCCCGACCGATTGAGGTTTTTAAATTGAGATTTTGAAAATGATTGTATATTCACAATTTTTAAAGGTGTCTTAAAAATAGTATAACATATATTTTTTTAAACATTATTTTTCAACATCTGAAATTGAAATAGCATTTCCGTATTTGTTGAATAAAAAAAAAGCCCGACCGATTCATAGACTTAAAAGTACCAGTGCCGCTAATTAATGATTTAATTTTGTTTACATCTTAAACAGTGCAAGATTATGTGCCTACTGTGTCAGCAACAATGGAAACCTCCTATACAGGGCTGACATTTACATGGGATCCAACACCATGTGAATCAATACGAGGTGAAGGGTTTCATTACCAGTATAGATTTGGAACGGAAACCGGGACAACAGAAACTACGTCCATGACATTTCGCGATTTGCATTCCTGCACGGAATATCAATTTCAAATGTGGGCAGTCAACAACGTCGGGAATGGCTCGATAAGCTACACAACTGCGACCACTAGAACAATAGGTAAGTACATTGCCGCGCAATAGTATTTGCCCCTCGGGAAGCTTGCAAGTTATCACTGTTTTAGTCCAGGCTAGGAACAATGGTAATTTGAATAAACCTTGTTTTTTCTAGTCAATATTTAGGTGCTGAACCAGAATCCAGTGGGTGCCAGTTGTAAAACCTTGAGCGTTTTCAGGAATTGCAAAAATAGAAAATGGCTGCCATTATACCATAGGCATAGAATAAGTCTTTTACCATTATTTTGAACACTATTACGTGTAAATTGTATGGTTTAACTGTTGTTATAAGATGGCTACAGGTGTGAGTAATGAAAATTTCACAGGATATACAAGATGGCCACCTAAACCTCTTGCGTCCTATACTGATCTCCAAGGAAATACAAACCATTGTCGAACTCAGAGAGAATTTCTGAATGATATTCGCTAAAGAAGTAGGACGATCAAGCTATGCAATACTATGGATGGACTGCATTGTTACCCCTATTTTCATCATTATGTCATTTGTACGGGCAGAGAGGGAAGGCGACTTGCCCTTCTGAAGTTCATCTGTTAGCAGTTCAGGGAATGATGCCAACTTTCTTTACATCAGGGCATATCAACTACGCCCGCTATGGCTTATAATATATTACCTTCGATGCATGTAACGTCTACACCCCTATTGAAACATTTTATGAAGGGACACCATGTTATGAATCATCAAGATGGTCTTTGGAATGGTATCTGGTCAGATACGGTATCTCTTCAATGAGTCCACTACATCGATATTGGAAAGGACCATGTGGTATCATTGGCTCAATACTGAATGAATCCACTCTTAGTCTAGAAACTGTGAAAAAACAATGTGTATATATAACAAAACAAGGTTATGTGGTCTCCAGCTTTGACTATTTTGTCAACAAAGTATTAAGCCATCAGACCCCATTACCATTTCATTGTGTTCATTGTACATTTAATACCAATAAATTCATGTTTCCTATTAAGATTCGTGATTTAAAAGCATTACTATTCATCTTTTTTTAAGGCACATCTAAAACTATTTTCAATAGGATCGGGCAGAAATACTATCCTATTCAAATTTTATGAATAGGATACTTATCGTGTCCATCCTCTTTAGTAAACAGTACAGTCAGTCAATGGGTTCCCGGTGCTTTTTTAACTTGCTGAATTTGCGTTATTACGGCCCGATATGATACAAAAACATAATCCGACGCTGGAATGATTCCTTCTGAAGGTATTCCAATAAAATGCGCATGGCAGTAATCATTTATACATTTCTGCACGTGGGGTTTCCCAACACAAGTTGATCTCAGTTGAAAATGCCCACAGCGTTACACTGCCGATAATGAGCTAATTGATATTCAGGAGTTGATTTACTACTTCGATTTTACATGGGAAACCTGACTTCGCCATAAAATCATGAATTGTAATGCTTTTAAATACTTTTGCGCGCGAACGCACCATGATGCCCTTAGTTGATTCTTATTTTGTCTGGGATCAAATATTTATTAAGCCTCACCTAGTCAAATACCTCGATTTTCCAAGATAGCCCTGTGCTAATGGCCGGTGCTTCCTTATTGCATAATCATGCCAGACTATTATAATGGCGACGAAAAAATTGCTGATCGTATGTCGTTTGATGTGGCTTCCGCAAAAACGTGTGATACAATAATAATAACGGTTATAATCATGATATGTACACGGCTAATACGTAACTTGTGTGATAATACCTATTTAACAAATCAAATTTTCAAAATTAACCGACAATACGGAATCAACTAATTATCTAAAATTATAGACTCAGTAGAAAGAATGAAACTAACCAACACCACTCGGAAAAGATATACTTTTTGAAAAATGGATTTTAATAATTACTAAGGAATGATTCAAGATTTTGATGTAAGCCTTTTTAAAACTAAATTGTGGGTGCTGGGATTAATTTTGTACTTAAAAAGAGACTGACATCACTGTACCATGAAACAAAAATTGATTCTATAGGTTTACCAATCAACCGTTTACGAAACGGAAGAGGGCAAGAATTAGAGATAACAAGGAAATGTGCGTTCAACTTGACATAGATATTCTGTTTAAAATCGAAAATTTGGTTTCCCATAACTACATAAATAACCCGTTAAATACATTTTGTGTAATTATTCATTCATGTATATAAGAACCTGGTCCAGTGAATTCTTTACTCGCTGCATCACATCAACTGAACTTCACCTAACTTGGCAACCTTCTTCAGAAAATAACTGCATGGAAAATGATTACACTATACGGTATCAACTCTTAAATAAAGATCAGTGCGAAGTGCTTGATAGCTCTGCAACGAGGTGGTTGTATGCGAATCCAAGAAAATCGAGGTTGTTAACGCGTACATTGAGTGCGTTCCTTCCATATTCAACGTACAATGTGTCAGTTACAGCAGAGAATGAAGCAGGAGCAGGTCAAAGTGTTTATGTTATGGGACAGACTAATGCAGAGAGTAAGTAGCAATGGGGTTTTGTAAAAGTAATCATTTATATATAGGAATACATGGTAAGATGACTTGTGATGGCAGCCCTTCAATAAATTTGTTTAACTGCACATTTAACCTTTCAGAACCTTTACAAGCTTTTGCATGCAGTACAAATCATGCCGAATTATACATTTTGGTCAAAACGGCTCATGAAGTGTTAAAGATTCTGACAGAAAAGGCAATGTAAAATGAAGTCCCTTGAAATATGTTTAAGCGTAATAGGTGAAGGAGTTACTCAAGGAAGTTTTTGACTTAATTTTTTGAATTTTGTGAGTGCTGTAATTATTGAACTATCGATCAAATGCATATAAAAGTATACATTTTTGGAAAGGATCAGAGAATCCAAATTTTGCGTCAATTTTGACCAAAAATGTTGATTTTTTGAGAAAATCAAAAAACAAAAATCACTTTTTTGACCCAAAAAAGTTCAACAAAGCTAACAAAAATAATTTAAAAAATCCCAAATTGCTAGATAATTATTTAAGACACTAACTTAGGGAACTTTTACTTTGTTAAAACTTAATATACTATTTCTTTGAAATTTTGACCAAAAAGCCCAATATTTCAAAAAATATTAGATTAGGTTAAATAAAAAAAAATCATTCCTAAGTTAGTGTCTTTACATTATAATCTAGCAATTTGGGAATTTTTTACTCTAGATTATTTTTGTTAGCTTTGTTGAACTTTTTTGGGTCAAAAAAGTGATTTTTTGTGATGTTCTCAAAAAATCAATTCTCTGACCTATTTCCTTTCCAAAAATGTATACTTTTATATACATTTGAGTCATAGTTCAATAATTACAGCACTCACAAAATTCGAAAAGTGACTTCCTTAAGTCCCCCTTATGTCAACTGCATCTTTGGTAACTCATTCCTATATTACAGAACCGTCTGCCGCACCATCTGACATCACTGTTGGTGAAGTGACATCAGACACATTGACATTCCATTGGTCAAAACCTGCCTGTGGAACAAGACACGGAGAGATCGTGTCGTATTTATTCATTCTCACCAATGAAAATAGTACTGTTGTGAGGAATGGTTCAACGTCGTCTTCAATCGTGACGATTGGAAATCTTACTCCATTCACAATATACATGTTTCAAGTAGCAGCCGTAACTAACGCTGGAGAAGGTCCATTATCAGTATCATTACAAACATCAACCAAATAATCAGGTTTGCTTACATTATGATTTAACAAAACTGTAGACATTGATTGGTATGTTTAAGAGTGTTCCTTAAAGGGACATTAAGTGGTGTTGAAAATTTTAAATGTTTAAAAATTTACTTCAGAATTCAAGATGAACATTAAAAATTGGCATTAGTGTTGTTTCTACTAACAAAAATACAGCAAAACTAGATTAAAACAATATCGTCGCTATTCATTGAAAAACGCCCTCTATGCAAATATGGTTCGCGTTATGTATCACGCGTACTGCAGGGGGATACTGTCGGACGTAAAATGCTCGTCGCCGCTGATTTTTCTTAATCCTTATAGGTGTAAGTTCATACATGTAATACAATTATAAAAATATACTAATCTCAGTTTTTATCATAATTGAGGGCGCAGCCTCCAACACATCTCTTAGTGCCCCTTTAAATGAGCGCACGTGTTCAACATCATTCTCTCAATTATTTAACTTTGAAATGACTATTTATATAAGCAAATATATAATTTAGTTGACTTTCAAATACCGTTTATTTGATTATGTATATGCCTTTACCCTAACGATATGCTTGAATCATAAGCACTTTTTTCCTTTAGCACTCCTCGCAATTTGTCACTCTGGAATTAAATTAAATTAAATGTTCTTAAATTGAGAACTTTTAAAAAGCACAAAATATATATATTGCAAATGTGATTGTCAACATTTATTAATTTATGTTAAAAGGAGTTTCAGGTAGCTAAAGGAAATATCAAATACTTTTATTTTGCAATATTTATGATTTAAGCTATCCAAGAATATGCAAGCATTTCTTTGAATAATCTTACAAACGGATAATTTGTAAAAAATGACTTTATTTAGGAAGCACTGCAAACTAGCACGTATGGCTCATACGTATAAGTGACTTGTACGTAAGACTAAAGTTGACAAAGCAATATTTTGCATAGAAACCTTGAGAATTGAATTGAGACCAGTGCAAATATTTCCAGCAGTTAAGAGGGGACTTAAAGAAGTTTTTTTTAAATTTTGTGAGTGCTGTAATTATTGAACTATGACTCAAATGTACATAAAAGTATATTTTTTTGGAAAGGAAATGGATCAGATAATCCAAATTAGTCAACAAAAAAAAGAAAATCCATTTGTTTCGGTTTTTTGGCACTTTTCAAAACAAAAAAAAACCGTTTCTAAGTTAATGTCTTTACATCATCATCAAGAGATTTGGGCATTTTATACTCAAAATGATATTTGTTAGCTTTGTCCCAAAAGGATTGGGTCAACAAAAGTGAATGTTGTGATTATCTCAACAACAAAAAATCAAAATCAAAATGTGTGGTCAAAATTGACGCCAAATTTGGATTCTCTGAATCATTTCCTTTCCAAAAATATATACTTTTATAGGCATTTGATTAATAGTTCAATAATTACAGCACTAATTACAAAACCTCCTTGAGCCCCCCCCCCCCCCCCCTTAAGTCAATTTCATGTTACTTGTACATATGGTAGCTATATGGTGGTGCAAATATGCCATACGTACTACAGCGTGTCCCAAAAAAACTGGGTCCAAAATTTGCAGAATTTGATATTAAGGTACATATACCTGACCTTAATTGGTTAAAATGTGAGACTAATCAAATGGCAACTTTCTGAAATACAAAGCTTTCAACAGAGCGTGGTTAGAACCCGGTTTTTCCAATTTAGCAATAAACCGCCTTATGCCTTGCATTTGCATTGTGTGCAAGTTTTCCCTACATCATGTGCATAGTGTTTATTCTCCGAAATATATTATGTTTGGTAGAAAAGGGTTAAATTATAGGTATTTTGGATCAATATTCAGCATTTTAAATACCCATTGCAGTAACCTTGTCATTGAATATACACAAAAACAGAGCAACTGTTACCCTGATACCATGCCTGGAAATAGCACCCGCCCACCTGCCCATAGCGGGTAAATGTTGTGTCGGGAAAAAGGACCCCGGCAACCGATTGGCGGGTAAACAATTTCAAACTCACGGTGCAAGTGTGAGAGTTACACAGGCTAGTGGAATTTCTGTCGGGCAGGTATTTTTGTGAGTTACCTGCCCGATCCCGATTGGCTGGTTGAAAAAAATCTGAAGTTCCAGCCCTGCCTCTAATTCCTTTGATGAGATGACTGACTTAACGGCTGGTTTCCAATTTCGAAGAAATGGTTCTTGAACTGCTTCTAAGATGCCAGTGTCTCAGAAGGTTATTTATTGATTTTTCTAACAAAAATCATAGGTATTTACACTTTTAATCCCCCTTATGACGAAGATTTCCTTGAGTAAGTCATTGTTATCAAGTCAAAAGGCAAAACTTTGATGACGTCAGTTCGATGCGCAAATGCAACGCATGGACGGTTCATGGGCAAAATCGGAAAAAATGGGTTCTGACCACGCTGTATGCAAAGCTTTGTATTTCTAAAACCTTACATTCGGTTGGTCTTATAATTTCACCAAATAATGTCAGATATATTTACATATTTATATTTATATTCTTAAACATGAAGCATCTATGTTTTCCATATTTTAAGTTATAAGCTCTGAAAGTTTTGGACCCAGTTTTTTGGGACACGCTGTAGTTTTGCTGTGGGGCATTAGTATTACAGTCAAACAACTATTATTCATTCCACGGAACTAGTCTTTAAAAATGACATAGGCAGATTTTTGGTGTTCATTGATCAAACGTAATTGCCGATTATTAAAACTAATGCAATCAATCAAACAAACAGCGCTTTTAACCAACATATGTTACCTGGTGTAAAATATGACGCCAAAGTGATATTTATAGTAAGCTATAGTAAGCTGTTTACGTGAATGTTATGCGGTACAAAGCAACATTAGATATATTAATGTTTTTAAATGATCTTTCTACACATTTCCTACATACCTATATTCTACAGCGCCAAGTGAACCCAGAAAGCCCCGTGTCGTTGATGTCACCCGTCATTCAATTAACATAACGTGGGAGCCACCAAAACACTTGTATGGACTCATCGAAGGTTATTCAGTAAGTCAGTACTTGTTGGTGTGTTAGAGCTTAAAGGTGTATGTTCCGATCACTTTTGGGGGCTATGATTTTTTTTCACATCAAGATATTTTGATATCAGAAGAATCCCCATATTTTTCTCATCATGTCTGTAAAATATTAGGGGCCAGAAATGTTCCATTTAGAAATTAAACGCTGAAATGTTGCGAATTACTGCCAAAGGTGGTTAACCACCAACAGGTCTGTGTACTACTCAATAAGGTTTATCGCGAATCGAAAAAAACCCATTGATTATCCTTTTCTGTTGCATTGTGGGATCGCAAAAGGGCAAAATCTGCCCGTTCTGGATCCCACAATGCATCAGAAAAGGATAATCAATAGATGTTTTCCGATTGGCGATAAGGCTTATGGGCATATGTCTTGTGACCTTGTGCTTCTAAAAATAGAACCATGGGAGTTATGCAACTCAAACTTTGGAATGCAACAATTTCAGGATGACCTTTCATGTAAAATAGAAAACATCAAGTTGAAAATCGGGCCAGCAATCGGAACATCTAACTTTAACTGATGGCTCATGTTTGTCAAAACGCCATTGATATACACGTTCGTTACGTCCCTAATAAATCCCACATACCTCTATGCAACGCTTGGATTTTCGAACGAGGAAACGACCTCCAGAATGCCTCGGATGTATCACTCATTATGCGTAAAGCGATAGCTACGTGACACGTGAGTGGTACGTGTGCGAGAGTGTTCGACACAGACTTGTGATCAGTGGGAATGATTTGTAAAATGACGTAAAATGAACGTTTTCAATAAATAAGTAGTTATACATACGTAAATGCCGATAATAAATCAGAATAGTTTCTTTTGTCAGCAACTGTCAAGAATTTAAATATTTTTTTCTGTTTTCTGGGACCTTCGGCTCACCCGGGCAATTCCTTTGTTCAAAAGTTAAAATTTTCTTTACAGAAACTTTTAACCACTAATAGACAGTCATATCCTTTAGTTGTTAATCAGCTAGTACAACGTTCGTAGTTATCATTGCATACTAAATTTAATTTGTTTGGATATTTGCTTTTCCAGGTGGAAGCCAAGATTGTGGCTAAACCATACGATGGCAAATTTGTAGGGGATGCTGAATCTGATATCAAGCACTACATCAACAACACAGAGCAAAGAACGTACCAGTTTATAAATCTGTTACCATCAACAAAATATCAAGTGAAAGTGTTCGCTTACAATGCAGGCGGAAAGGGACTAGGAAGTAATGTAATGGTATTTACCAATATGGTTACGAGTGATGGTAAGGATATGAGACGTTGAAAGTACGCAAATCCAAGGAAGACCGATTGTAATACATTTTAAATGTGAAAGAGTGAAAAAACACTCTAAAAAAGTGAAATCTTACAAAGAGCCAACTGAGTGACCAGTCAAGAGTGAAGTTCACTCTCGAGGAGGATTGATAAAATTCACATTTAGGAAAGAGTGATAAAATTCACTTTTATGAAAGATTGACCTGTTTACTCTTATAGTGTGAACTGTTCACTCTAATTACGAGTTAACTATCACTCTAATGTAAGAGTGAAGATTCACTCTTTTAGAGTTGAATGTAGACTACTTATACATGTAGGCTTACACAAATCTATAAATAATCTTAATAAGGTAGAGATATGTGTCAGATTTTTCTGTGCAAACGGTTATTATTATGAAGTATTTTGTAAGACTCTTCCATCAACTCAATGTCACTATTTGTGCATTGAGTGTTTTACAGTAATCTGGCCGTACATATGTTGCAGAAGGCCTAATGATAAATCATTCATTCTACCAGCATCTACCATGAACTGCTTCAGATTTGATCTTTACATAATTGGTCGAATCCAACGAAAAGTGTACACGTGATATTCAGGCCTATAATAAAATAATCTATATCTTGACTATTTTATTTTTGTGTTATACGTATCCGCCTCGATGAGACGCTTCGCGCCATATATAATATGACTAACTTCTATGCACAATTGGGCGTATGCGAGCATTAAACCTGCTATTTTTCACCCTTTTTACAAAATAGTTGTTAAGGTTTTATTTTAGACATATAACCGTTTAGATGAAAACGAGCTTAAGCGGAAATAATTTTACCTGTTTGATTGGTGGATATCTCAAGAATGCCTCTTGTAATTTTTGTTACTTTTGATCAATCCCCTGAATTGTTGTGATTTTTTTGGCTGTGGTAAGTTTTGACGTTACCTACCAATACATGTTTTGTTAAATCTCACTTTCGGGGAAGAATTCGCCTGAGGTAGTGTAATTTGTGTTGTAAGGATACCTAAATATGTTAAATACTTAAATGCATTGTCCACATTCAAGTCGATTTTTTGATAAAGCTGTTAGAAATTTTATAAGCAGAAACGATCGGTTTGGTAAAAAAAATGCATTACCTCCGAATACCTATTTAAAACACTGCCATGTTAATATAAACACAGATTAGTGAATGATATCTATAGAATAAGCAAAGTGTGATACAATGTACCTGTGTGCCAAGTTTTATCATTTTGAAGGCAACATTTTTTGAAATATCAGCAATAAAAGGCTGTATTCGTAGGCAAATTTGAAATATGAACTTTTACCTTCAAATACAAATAACGATACCGTGGTTATTCCCTCTGTTGTTACATACTTGTATCGACTGGAATAAAGTAAAAATGTGCGCTGCGTTCGGCAAGCCACAGAGAAGTTTTGCATCAATCTTTCAGCTTTTGTAAGTAACTTTTCACAAAATTCTGTAGTTTGCGTACAAGTGTATCAATAATTTGTTGTTGTCTTAAAAGTTGATTGAATATAGCCTCCCTATGTCTCAATCTTGTTACTCCTATTAGTGTAGTTGTTTATGTTATTCACGCAAAGACATCCTCAGACAGTTGATTTAAATCGCAATGGGGGTGATTAATGTTTATATAAATAATCAGTAACAGCTTCTCGTGCATTGACTTCATGTTGTATTCGAAGGTAACATGTATATGTAGGCAACATTCAATAATATACACGGTGCATATTGGCCCTAAATGATTTTATTTTACATACAAGCAGTGCGCAATCATACAATCTGACTGGATATATTATTATATTTATATTTGGAGGGAAAAAATTAATATTCCCTTATTAAATGAAAATAGGAGGTGTTAATTTAAATAAAATGCATGGTGTAATCACACTGGTTTTGCCGAGAACATATTTTTTGTTGGAGTTAGAGTGAATGAATGTTATTTATATCCATAGATTACACGTTGATCGTCTTAAAATGGGTACATTTAGTCATAATATCCATGAAATTTCGGGTTCATAATCAATTTTCTCATATTCCATTTTGTATTCGTAGGTAACCTATATATTAGTTAATGAGCATGGTACAATTCCTGTATTGTTTTTCGCTTTCATTCGCACCTTATATTATGTAAATATTTAGCAGGAATGTATAAGACGGGAATAATATCGTTTGGTGCGTAATAATGTTTTAAACCAGCTTGTCGATATGATGTATACGTAGTTAACCAACTTCCTCTGGAATTGCAGAGAAGTGACTACTGAGGTACATAATATTGGCCATTATTGTAGTTGTATTTGAAAATGGAATTCATGTGTCACAAATATAAAATAACTTGCTTCATTTTTGCTCGGGCAGGTTGTGTAATGTCACCGAAACGTATTTTAAGTGAACAAGAAATTTAGTAAAACATTTTCCCTTTTTTTTAAAGGTGGGAGGTAATCAAGGGTAGGCCTAACTGATTTCAGTCTCAAATCAAGAATTGTTCATGAATAATGCTTCCGACATTCATTAATTAGTGTAATTGAACTAAGCAGTGGTTGATTTAAAAGAAAATCACAATGAAAGGCACATGCCCGACAATATCTCTGTCGTGGCAAAACCTATTAGATTAGTGTTTTAAATATTGAATTTTTAAACATAAAATTCCTATTTTGTCTACATCTGACAAAATATTTCATATTGGTGATTCTATGTCAAACGGAATCTGCCTCCGGTTGAAACTCGATAAAAACTTACTATGTACGACTTTTAGAATGATACAAATTCCAAACTAGGAAATTATATCTTAATTCTAATCTGACAACTGGATGTCTTGCTATAAGTTGTATGTGCTTTATTCCGCGCGCTGTGGACTGAAATGCACGACATTTGAATATTCTAGACTTTGAACATGTTCGGCTCATATTAAACTTACATATATAATATAAGGTCTGATATGAAATTATTTCAAAGTATATATTAAATGAATTAAAAAGCGATCTGGCTTTCGTGTTTAAAACAGCTATTCAAAATGATAACTGCTAGAAGACCCACTTGCCTCCTTCATTTAGAACAAATTGAGGAAGACAACCGGTTGTTTTATTGCTTAAAACAAATAACCTGACATTCAAGATTATGAATTACAGGCAAATCAAACTGTTTGCTAAAAGAAAACCGCTTGCTTTCTAATTAATGATGGCTCGAGGAAATGTTCAATAGTTGATTCGATCCAATACTTTGGATTCACACGGAAACTGAAACGTTCATTCTTAACATTCTAAAATGTCCTATAATAAACAAAGAGTAATTCTGTTCTACTAGATATTCATTCTCGTGACAAGAGAGAGATGAAGAACTAACTACACAAAGAATACAACAAGATCCACTAAACTTGTTAAGTAGAGATTACAAGGCTGAATGATCAGAGGTATCTTACTTAAAATGTTTCTATATGCTTAATATTTCATTATGTTTAGTTTTAATGATGAACATGCTTTTTACCAAATGAGATGAGTAAGAATATTATACTAGCGAGTTAATTGATTGTTTAACTATACCTTTACGAAATATTAACCCAGTACGATATGTATGTTGTCATCATCTTGCCTTGTATCAGATGTTAAATATTACACACTTCTGACTGTTTTGTAGAAGTTAAACGCACATTCTTAATAATTGAAAGTCAAGCAAGAAAGACACTTACAAAATTGGATGATCAGATACGTTAACATAATAAAACATTTTCTGCCGTAATTATCATGTGTAAATTAATTTTAATCAACATTCCTTAACCAAATTAGATGATCAATAATACTAACAGTAGGCCTAGTGAGTTTATTGATGTTTAGGATGTTTTCTTTTATATCTTAGAAATAGGAACATAGTTTTATATAATTTTAATGTTTATTTGGTTAATCTTGCTTTTTATTCAAATGTTGAATATTACGCAATTCTGATTGTTTTGTAAAAGCAGTGCTGAGCGCACATTCTTATATTATCAACTTTTAACGTCAATCAAGACACCTTTTTATTTTGCTGTACGACATTCACCCTCACACGCGATTCAGGGCATAAAAACTACGTCGAATACAATTTTGCCTCTTAAACATGTAAAATCAAAGAATCCAACCGTTCTTAGTCAACGAAGTTAAAGTTGAGAACAAATGTGTTACCTACGAATACTTTGATTATTGCAATATTAGCTACCGTGCTTTAAGTCTTAACATGTTTTTCTCTTATAGGAATGCTTACAATTGTTGCCTGATATTTTGTTCTTAATAAACCTATTCAAAATCACAACTGAGAGTTAGATATTGTATATTTTTTCAACATTAAATTAATATTCTAGTATCTATTTAAAGTAAACTATTGGGGAATATGTCCATAATATTAGGATTTAAACATGTTTTAACATGTTTATTTAAAAACAAATATTGTTAACAACCCTGCATGATCATTTCACCCCCAAAATGCAGCATAAATTAAGTACAACATTAATTTATTACAGTTTTACTTCTCTTATACCTACGAATACAAAATGTCCACATTCCTCTATGTACTTAAGTTTCTGGCGCATGCTCAAAATTCTAAATTTTCCAAAGAGGGTCATTCCCCCTCTTTGAGGTACATGAAAACAAATGTTCATTAAAATCATCTTGGTGAAAGTATACAAAGTGACTCAACCTCATGTTTCAAAGTATTGAGAGCCTGAAAATGCTACCTAACTGTGTGAATCTAAAATGTAAAAAAAGATGAGTACCTGTACAAATATGTCCACTTTCTATCAGCATTAGCATCTTCTGAATACAATACAATCACAAATTTGAATGCAATATGTAAATAGGTGGAATAATCATCACTTAATCAAAATATGGTACTCGTATTTGTAGGTAACATTGAGAAGTGTACCTTCAACTTCATCATTCTGCCACGTGGTCAATTGGAGAGATTAGTGATGGCACTTTTTTTCCATACAAGCTTGATATGTTGACTTTCAGTGGGGAAAAGGAAAAAGAGATCGAAGCATTTTGAAACTGGACCCTAAAAATCTAGCCGTGTACACTTTTCGTTGGATTCGACCAATTATCCTATGAACTACAGCCTATAGAAGATGTACTCACCATTAAATATTTGTACAATTTCATCACTTGCACCAAACTATTTTTCTTTGAGCTACTGTTCTACAGTGTTATCTCGGCCATGTCGATCTCTCTCCCGCAGCAGCGCAAAACAAATTCGGCGTTCCTGATTGGCTATTAATTCACTCTGTAAAAGAGCGGTATTTTCGAGCCACTCTGTAGCGAGCGGACGGTCACTCTGATGTGAGAGTAAATAGCCGGAACGTGTTTTCGTTCTTTCAGAGCTAAAACCCACTTGATTAGAGTTAAATCATATTCAATATTTTACATTTAGAGTGTACGTAAATATAATTTTGATCCAAGAATACACAAGACGTATGCATGTGTAATAATCAATAGTCAGACACATGCGGGGAAACATGAAACACACCTTCGAATGAATTATGTACAATTACATGAAGCCGATGTTACGGCGTGACTAAATCCGTAATACTACGCACTGATGCGTGCATAGCAGCACGCGCGATCTGGGGACGTGGTGCTTGCGTGAAACAACTGTGCCCTACACACAGAGTGACTGACACGATATTTTATTATAATTCATACTCAACCAAATGTTACAAAGTGACTAACCAATGATACACTTCTAGAGCTCATTCCATTGTTCATTATCCATTGTTGTTAACGTCGATTATATCTACGAATGCACTGCCGGAAGTCTCAATCGTGCAAGGTCAACATAATCGCTACCCTTTCTAATGTTGACCCATGCATTATCTGAAAGCTTTGTCATATAATGCACGTTGCGAGGGGCAACCGATTATGTTGACATTGCACGCTTGAGACTTCCGGTAGTGCTTTCGTAGATATCGACGTTAACAAACAATGGACATTGATATGACCAATAAAGCTGTGGAAATAGAAACAACGATTCACATAGTTAAGGAGTTAACAGGTTAAGGATTAACGAATCAGTTACTGTTGTCAAGTTGTCAAGTAGTACTTTACAGGTAGTCGTTCAATTGCATTTTAATCGGTTAACTTATACGATTAAATTACACTATGAATGATCATGGCATCTAACACCTCAATGGAATGACATATTAGTAATCCCTTTTACAAAATCGAATAAATGCCAATGATACGATGTTTTGTGTTCTGTATAATTGTATTTCACACGATTTAAACATAATATAATACTATAGTACATGTACATAGTACTCGAACATGTTATTTAAAGGTAGATGTTCCGATTTTCAACTTGAAGTTTTCTATTCTACATGAAAGGTCATCCTTAAAAACGTCGTGTCCCAACATTTGAGATGCATAGCTATTATGGTTCTTATTTTAGACGCACAAGATGCTGTGAACTGTACCCATTGAGTCAGAGTATAGTACACAAACTATATCGGGGGTAACCACCATTCGCGGTTATTCAATGCTATTTCGTCGATTTCTCTGTCATTATACCGAATTAGGCCGTCAAATTTCAGTATGATGATGAGAAAAATACGAGCTTTCATATGATATGAAAATCTCCGTATGTTTGAAATAATTCTGTGTTACGAAAATGTGATCGGGTCATCTACCTTTAAATACATTAGTTAGGCCAAGTGAAAAAATACCATCACTTTTTTCATGACATCTTGGCAATAGATTTAATCCAATGAGCATTTTAAAGCAGATTTTGTGTTAACCAATCCCAAAAAAACTATGAAGTAAAAAGGCCTTGTCCTCCTCAAGTTACACAACCCATCAGGCAATACCATGCCGGTAATGGTGATTTCGCATTGATTTTTGGGTTTTTTTTGTTCCAAAAGTGCCCTCATCCTCCTTATTTTCAAAAGATAGGACGAGAAACTAGGTGTTTTTTTATTTGGTCTTATACCATGAGAAAGACATATCTTTCTATTAATTCACAAACTGTGCCAAAATTATCGTCATCTTAAAATTCTTAATTTTAAAATTTTGAAACAAACAGGTATAAACCATCAAAGCAAATGGTATAGGAGCAGTCCCGCAAGCACAATGCTAGACAAATAATTATCGATCCAAAATCACGTAGTGATACAGGGTGTATCAAAAACACCGTCAATGCAAAGCCCAATTAATAATGATCATATCTTCTGAAAATCTGAGATTAATCCAATGAAGAATAAGACCGCTAGAATAAGTTGCATAAACCCTGTCATTTACTAGTCTGTACAATGGGATTTACACATACAAACCAAAAAATGACCTGGTTTACATTTGAATAATTTGCATTCAAAAATATTGTAAATCATCTATCTATAAACAATAGCAAATATTAGTTTGGTATTCCCCTTAATTCTGGCACAAATCATTAATAGCTACATAATTCATTAATATGATGCATGAATATTTCTGTGCAATGTTCAATATAGCTTATTGTTCTCATGAGAAAGCCTCAGCATGTAGGAAAGTTGTGGTAGGAAAGCACCAATCATGTCAGTAGTGTGTTTATATCATTGACAGAGAAGGACATTTATACTTTATAAAAAAAATTCAGCATGAGAAGAATACAAATAATTTCCCTTTTAGCCTATTTAAATATGTAATCTTCCACTGTCACGTTACTCTACTTTATTGTGTGAATTACCATTGATACACACTACAAAAATTGGGTTGACTTGCCTAATTAGTCACACCTTCCGTAATTGATGGATTTCACCCTTTTTCAGGATTTTAACTTTATAAGTTGTACTTGACAATGGCCATGGTTCAGTGGTTTCAATAAGGATTAAATTAATCCTTGCTGAAAGAGAGTCCTGGTTTTAGTTGTTGATACACCCTGCATATTCAAATTACATTCCTTTAAATTACACATAAACAGTTGCAGACTATACTGATTTCCATCCTTTACTTTCTGGAATTGCATTGAAGAGATCCGACACTAAATGTGGCTATATTTAATACACGGTCATTAATTAATTTTCTTCATTAAAATGGTGTGCGTGTGCATTTAATTGAGGATCTACTTTATCAGTATTATTACTTTTCAGTTATATGAACGGTGAAATTGTGGAAAGTGAACTTCTGCTGAAGAGGTACTTGCCCTCCTCCTTGCTGCTGCGGAATAACAACGTTCTGTTGTTGTGGCTGAACTGCTCTTGGATTCTCTTGTATGTTGGTAATGGTCATTGATGTGACTTTCCTGAAATTTAGGTCTTGCTGATGACGATGACACGGAACTTTGCTGTAGATTGTGTTGCTGATGCGGTTTTCAAACGTTTTGTCGAGCCTGAAATGGAAATATTTGTGCTATCAAACCACATATCTTATGACAATTGTGGAATATTTCGTTAAATTTGAATAACAAATGACACCGGTTCGTTAATGATATACAACGTTGAACTTTGCAATTTTGAGAGAAAAATTAAAAATACTAGTTCAAATGAACATAAGTTAAATGTTTTTTTGTAAGAGGTAGCATTTATTAGCCGTGTCATGTCAACTAAATTAATTTACATTTTTCCTTTTTAAGTATTAAAACTAAACACAACGGTAATAGTAAGAAATCTATCACAGTAAAATCATTCTGTCAATATATATGTTAATCTAGCATTCAAAATACCGCCCCCCCAAAAAAAAAACACACAAAAAAACCCACCAACCACACCCATCAACTAACCAATATACAAACATTAATATACTAACAAACAGACCAAAAAACAAACAAACAATCAAACGATTACATTCATGCTCACCTTGAATTATATACATTACACAGTCCTCCTTGCTGCTGCGGAATAACAACATTCTGTGGTTGTGGCTGAGCTGCTCTTGGATTCTCTTGTACTGTAATAGTCATTGATGTGACTTTGGTTCCTGCATTTTAGGTATTGCTGATGCCGATGACACGGAACTTTGCTGGCTTTCTGTTTGGTGCTTGTATTAACCTTATACTGATCGGAGTTAATGCGGTAACCGCTTCTTTAATGATTTTCTCTGGTACGTCGCCTATTCTTGTGATGGTTTCTCCTCAAACTGTGTACGGTATAGTAGCCTGACGTGCCAGCGTCAGCACACAACTTCTCTGTCACGCTGGCGACCCAACAGGTCTCTTACTGTGCCACACTTGATCGATAATGTTGTTTTCTTTACTACAGTTCGATCTAAAAGATCATGAGTACTTGTTTTTTACACAACTTGACTTACTTGACTTAGGGCGGATGATTTTTCCGAACCACAATGCCTCTCCAGATCTTCCTATCCAACATAGCTGTCTTGATTTCTTCCACCTGCAGTCCTGTATCACGTTTGAGTATGTCAATGTAGGTCAGGGCTGGTCTACCACGCTTTCTTGCTCCGTGCTTTGGGATCCAATGTATAAGTTTGTGTACAAGCTCCTTGGACCCTCTGAAGCAGTGTCCAGCAAATCTTGCTCTGCGTTCTCTGATCTTGTCCGAGACTTTTGGCTATACTTAATGGATTACATCCATAGGCCCTACTTAAATACCAGTTTTATCCGTGGTCATGCATATCCAACTTCCAATTCAAGTTTGTCGATATGTTTTCCACTCGGTCATTGATCCCAGTTTGACAGTTTGACAGCTCACAAGCTAAATTGTATACAGACTAATTGAAACCCTTCCATGCGTATTCAGCAGTATCTTATGCTACACATCATAAGCGGTGTTTCTAAAATATGGAAATTTAACTAATATTTTCGTTGGAAATGATGTTTTTAATCTCAATTTTAACATTTTAGAGCAGGTTCTGGTACGCATCGCGAAGTGTATGATAGATAATTGATTCGCAAACAGTGCATTCGTACTTGATAATCGCTCTCGGCCTTGCATTCGTGCACCCGCCCTCTCGCGCCTATCGGCGCTCGAGGGCTGGTGCACTCATGCAAGGCCTCGAGCGATTATCAAGACGAATGCACAGTAGCTCATCAATTATCCTTATCTTATCCTAGTATTGATGTGAAGACAAAACCCTGAGCTATGACCGAGCTTCATATATTTTAGCTATCTTGTTTAGTTATTAAATTCGTATGCAATAAATCCATACAGATATCTCGAAGCCAATACCGTTATCTCCTATACCTGATGACTTAATGACATCGACGACTGTACAGATCACAATTCCACAAAGTGATTCCGTGTATGTCACGTGAGTAGGGGTGTGTTTATGTGAACAGATATAACGTTAACGGAAATTAGTCGTAAGTTTGTTGTGACGGATTTTCAAAAAAATATGACGTGCCTGCGTTTCACTATTCATTATTTCGAAAAATGATTTACAAAATAAAATAAAAAATAGAAGTTTACTTATAATTAATTCTCCTATCCTAGTTCAGATGTGACGCAAAATGTTAACGTAAACTTGTACGTACACTCGTAGTACCGTTTATAAATTAATATATCAAACCATGGAAGTGTTTCCATGATCTAACTGTCGTTAAATTGTGAATTCTGTTGACACGCAATATGCTGATTGACTGAATTAGGGAGTATTTGAGAATCAATAACAATATTTCACCTTTTTTCAAATTTGGAATGAAAATAATGTTAACCTTAGTCATTTTATACCATAGTTGAAACTGTCATTGAAAACTTACATATATTCAAATGATTGATCGCAGAGGATACCAAATTGGAGTTGAATTGAAATCAACAATTCACAAAAGACGAACACGACAGCTTCCCGTTCCTGAAACCATGTCTGATAGATTCTATGTAGCGGCGGAGATATCAAACAATGATATTGAGGAAGAAGGTCTGATATATATGGTTGGAGATAATAAGCAGTATGGAATGTACAATAATACACCTCTGTCAGCTGGTCAGACTTACATGCTGTATATTGCGCACGTCAGTAGGTTCAACAAAACGGTAAATTATTGTATTATAGGCGTATAGGTTTGTATTGAATCGATAAAAACTTAAACGACTGCAATAATTAGACTTATTTACTCCTCCTTGTCATTCTTGTGAAATGAGCATGATGAGCAAATAAAGAACTTCTTTGTAGCGAGCCTTCAGGAGGACCTTGACAGATTTGAAGATGAAAGCAAAAAGCAAAAAAACAAACAAAAAACCGGCAATCAAGGGAGACAGAAAGGGAAGGGAAGAAAGGAAGGGGAGGGGAACAATCGAGCTTAAAGATGTGAAGGATTTTCTCAAATAGAATTTGAATGTAAGAAGATTAGGTCTTAGCAAAAAATGTGGAACCAAATATTTTTGATATCCATCGGAGGTAGGCCAGGTCTAAATGCTTTAATGTTGTTTCGTATGACACGAACATGACTTTTTGTTGTTGAAATCTGTCAATAAAAACTGAAGAGTATAATGCACTTTTTCTGTACGACGACAAATATACGTGACTAGCTAAGTTCATGTCTAAATTCAGCGCGACTTTATCGTTTAATAAACGATGTGTTTAACAAAATCAGCTTTTAAACTTCGCAAATTCTCGTCCACAGAGTGGTCGTGCGTTCACTGTATACAGGTATTTTTTAAGTGTGGCCAAAATGGGTAGCACAATTATAGATGTCGACCGAATTCCTAAACAGCACGTGTATTTTTAACGCTACACGATATGCACGCCAGCTTGCAACGGCAACGGTTCAGTAATCATTAAATCATTCAGTTGGTGTATGAGTTTAGTTAAACGCGAGTTAAACTACCCCCATACCAATGTTTAAAGCAAGACAGTTTCCAGTGAGTTGGACGCGTGTTTAAGATAAACAAATATTCGAATTGCGTTTAGCTAGTTAAAAGGTGTGTTGAAAGTCAAAGTTAAACGCGTGTTTAGCTTTAAAAACCGTGTTTAATACGTACAAGAATATGGGCCAGTATTGTGTAAAACACACTATTTTACTTTGTATGTTAATCGATGAAGGAGTAGATGAGGATATTTTGTGTAAATGTAAAAATTCTATTAATATTCTTCCATAGATCCTTGCAGTTTCCTGGTCGGATGGTATGAGCATCACTCTGCCTTTACAGAATGGTAAGGTCAGATTTATACATTGTATTACGTAAATGTTTCATAATTACGAACTATGGTGCCAATTGTTAGCATGAAAGGAAACTTTAACCACTAATTAATTATATAGTGTAGGCCTACGGTAATTACACCGTATTGTGACTTTGATGATGTTATAGAGGAAAAGTCTAATATAAAATGTTAAGACCCTAGTAAATCCTCCTATTCAATACATGTTCTCATATTGTTTACGAAAGTTACATTTAAATATCTTTATAATGTTATTAGAAGGTCGATATAAAAGTAATTTTGATGAATTATTTGAATTAATCACATTTTGTATACAGCGTCAAGTGGACCAGGACAACTCGGTATCAACACATGGATATTAGCAGTTCTAGCAAGCCTACTTTGCATATCAGCTGTAGCGATATCAGTAGTTATAAGGTAAGGCTAGGTTCACACACCCTGAGTTGGGCTATTCTTTTATAAAACGTACTTTTAAACAACAAACAAAAATGGGGTATGAATCTAGGTATAAATACGTTTAAAGCACTGGTCGGGTAAAGTGAGCAAGTGTAAAATTGAAGGGCATCTTGCAAGACCTGATTAAACTCAAAACTGTATGCTATGTTTGCACGTGATATTGTTATCTTGTCTTTTACTTTAGATGGAAGACCACGCAGCTAAGATCGCTGACCAATCAGCTAAAATCATCTCGTAATCAAACCATTAATCCACCTACCACGCCGGGCATTGTGGGAAGCAATAGCGAGCAATTGGGTGAACAGATTCAGATGTCACTAGACGGCTATGTAGAATACAAGAAAGACAACTCTGATGGTGTATACCAAGCCATGGACGAGGTGGATAAACCTATGGTACAGGGTGAAACTAAATATGAGGAAATACCCGCGTCTAACTATACCACCTCTCTCAATGTAGGAGCTGATGACGACAACGTAGGCAATCTGAGTGCATCAAATCAACCACAGCTGGACCAAGACGGTATCTATGAAGTTACGATTTAATTCGTGTATCCATAGGTCGTCAATGGATAGAGGCTAGTGGCGGTTTCTGAACGTATTACACGACCATTATTACATGGCACGCCATTTCATGATTTGTTAATGATATTGTCAGATATATATCTTATAATTTAAAGAAAGGTAAACCATGTAATGGTTACAATGATTAACTTTTAATCTAATCATAATGAAAGATTCCTTTGATTTTGTAAAGTATAGTTGATGAGGTCGGTAACACAGATTAAGGCAGTAAAATGAATTATACCTGCATAGCAAAGCAGCGAAGTTTAGAAGATGCATATTACTAGTATGCATATCAATCAAAGCAGTAAAATAGGATAGGAGTAAATCAGATTCAGTAAATATATACAAAACGTTGATTAAAAAGGTATTTTAAAACGGAAAAAGTGTACTTTAGATTCCAAATACTGGTATACTAGTATCGTTCAATACTGGAACATAAAAGTTGCCAATATCGCTCGATACTGGTACGAATTTACTGTTCCGGTATCGGTTGGTGTTTCAGTATGAAAGTGTTTATATTTTGACACCGCTGAAATTATATTCATGAAGAAGTGTATGTCAAAACACTCAGGGGATTGGTGGTCGGGGAGGTAAAAACAAGGATGGCCACTAGCTTAAATAATAAATATGGGATATCCTACATTCTTAAACTATTTTGTCAGTGTTATTGCGCTTTATTACGTTGAGGGCGCTAAGACGGAATGAAGCTAATCTAAGAGTGTTGCCGGTTCACTTTCCATGAGATACTGTACTCTGGAGTACTAGAGTATACTCTGACATGATAGTAATCATGTGATACTGTATTAATATCCCATGTTATTTTTATATGTTCTATTACACAGATTGGGTGACATTTTATATGTACCAGTATCGCCCGATACTGGAACACTGACTTTGTACCAGTATCGAACGATACTAAGTGTTCCAGTATCGGACGATACTAGTACATATAAAATTTTCTCGAGATCTGTTCCCGAATATATAGCAGTAAATATTTGTTTGGTATAACATAAAAAGATATTTCTGTATTTTTTTACTTCGATAAACAAAAGATACTCAGTAATGTATCAGACAAGGTTGAGACGCTACTACACTAGGTCTACCTCCCATCGGCTTTTTTCTCCCACAAATTTCACGAACTGTTCCAACCGATTGACAGCATATTTGGTTGACTTTTTCGAATTAGCACTGTCTACATTGTCGAGTAATTAATCCAATGCATCTTCACCAATTAGCTGAAACATAACATTCTCCATATCGTGATTAACTTTGGGAAAATTAGTCCGATGGCAGCGAAATATGTATACAAATGCAGACGACACGAAATATGATCGATTAAGACACAGATCAATTATTGCGATCGCGAGCAGGGAAAAAGGTACTATTTCCCTCATAGATCCTCATCACAGGGAGTCCTTTTTATGGGAACTTCTTTCCCTCCTGTGAAATATTGAGGTACTAGTCATTTTCACATGATGTAGCATCCACCAATCAAATGACAGGAATATTTGTATGTGTTATATGAACATATTATAACGTAGGAAGTATACAAATATTTACTGTTCATGAGGTGATGGTGCATAATAGCTCCCCAAGGTGACCTTGGGCCTAGTATTTCACCGAGACCGGTTCCCGAATATATAGTAGTAAATATATGTTTTGTATAACATATACAAATATTTCTTTCTGTCATTTGAAATTCTTAGACACTTGGCTTAGGCCTACCCAATTTATCAATCAAGGTTAGTCGCTAAAAAGCTTACCTCTCGCCGATTGATAGCATTTTTTTCGCATTAGCACTGTCTACATCGTCGAGTAGTTGCTCAAATGCATTTTCACCAATGAGCCGAAACCCAAATTCGCCATTTTGGTGATAAATTCCGGGAAAATTAGTCCGAACGGCAATCGCGAGCACTCGGGAAAAAGTTCCCATGAAAAGGTATTATAACCTTCGCTGCTCCTCGTCACAGGGAAATAGACCTACTTTGTATGGGAACTTATTTCCCTCTTGTGAAATAGCGGGGAAATAGTCCAACTATTTTATGTTATATTATGTAGTATCCACTAATCAAATAACCGGAATATTTGTGTTATGTGATAGAGTATAGTCGAGTAAGATACACATATACACATCAAATCAGTAAATATAGTACAATCAAGCACACGTATACGCCAAAGCAGTGAATATAGCGGAGTAAGATGTACATTATACACATTAAAGTAGTAAATATAGTAGAGTAAGATGTACATACGCATATCAAAGCAGTAAATATAGTAGAGTAAGATGTAAACTCCTCACAAAAAGTATCGAAACACCTTACACATGATCCAATAATTAACGGTCCGAAAGGGTATGAATTAATCAAAGCCAATAATCCAGTACATAATTTTGTTCTGCGTATTTTGACACCTCGATTGTTGAGATACGATGTTGCGGAGCGGAGTTATTGCCATTTCAATGGTCGTAGGTCCAGTTTCAAAAGTGACAATCATCCCTATAGACAATAGATGCAAGTTTGCATTTATTGTTTTGAATGATCAGGTTTTATGCTTTACACACGTGTACAAAAAGCAACATACACTCAGAAAATGAAGACAATGTGTTCCTTTCACAACACAGATTTATTGTTGTCATTCAACTTCAACTTTGCCATGACTTTACCTTTGTCTTCAGTACTTTGTGTGTCCACTATCATTGTCCGCAACAGCGTGTGTAAAGCATAAACCGAATCATGATAATTGATAACAGTAATGCAAACCTGCTTCTATAGGGACGAGTGTCACTTTTGAAACTGCACTTACGTCCATTGAAATGACAATAATTCCGCTCCGCAACATCGTATCTCAACAATCGAGGTGTCAAAATACGCAAAACAAAATTATGCAGTCGAAAATCATGCAGTGAATCATTGGCTTTGATTAATTTATACCCTTTCGGACCGTTGATTATTGGATCATGTGTAAGGTGTTTCCATACTTTTTGTGAGGAGTTTATTATTAAGATAATATGATCATTGAATTTAACAAGTTCCCACCCAACACAGTTTTGCCGGGATGAAGCCTATTCTTTAATTTATTAAATAAATGTTTTCTGTTATTGGATGCTACATGTTTTAGATTTTCTAGCTTGAATTTCTAATTTATAGCATTTCACAATTGGTGATTTTAATAGAGCTATTTTAGTTAGTCCGAAAGCAGGTACCCGTGATACCCTCCCGTTTTTTGTAATATTCAATTGCGTTAATAATTTGAGCTTTGTGCATAATTGGCAATAGTAAACATGACTTCTGTCTTTATTTTCATCAAGTTGAAAAAGTGAAGATATAAGTCTTGGTAATATTTGTATGCGCAATGGTATTGGTTATCTTGAACTGAACGTATCGTGCAAATTGGCAATAGTTAACTTCAACATTTACTAATATAAAATGTAAATGTGATGAAAATATACTTGACACCTTTTATGTGCAATATTATGCTGAACTTTGGTAATAGATGGCATTATTATTTATTTTCAAAGAAAAATTATAACAAAAAAAACTAAGTTAATGAATATTATCTTGGAGAGATATGTATTGATTGATTTCTTGTCTGTGCTATCTGAATCACCCAATATGAACAAACTTGGATGGAAGTGTTCTTTGACTCATTTCTCCATAACTACTGAACAGAATCAAAAACGGATTTCTACAAATTATAGCAACCTAATTTGACTTTATTTTGTATGATCACCTAAATGTACGTTGTGATTTCTTTTGGGACACTCTGTGTTTGAGTAAGACGCACTTACAGTGCTCAAACACTAACTTACCAGGTAATAGATATGCTCATACGTAAAAAAAAAATCATGGAATTGAGACGAACTAGCGCGAAACCATTGCTCCGAGAATTGCATTGGTTGCCTATCCAGCAGAGGATTGAATTCAAGATCTTGGTGCATGTGTACAATTGTATGAATGGTTCGTCACCAACTTACAGGCTTTACTAAACGTTTATAACTCAGGCCGTCAAGGGCTTAGGTCATCTCAGGATCCTACACGTCCTGCCATCCCCAAAACTAAAAGATCATTTGGGGATAAATCATTTTCTGCTTTAGGACCAAGAATGTGGAATGACCTACCCAGTTCTGTGCGTGCCGCCCCAAATGTGAAATGTTTTAAAAAGCTTTTAAAAACTCATCTGTTTCCTGTTGAATAATTCAGCCTTATTTTTATTTTTGTTTATTTTTTACACAATTATTGTATATATATAGTGGTCTTTTAGGGGCCATATCCAAACTCCAGTGATTTTAAAGCATTTTTCTACCGATTTTACCCCGGTATTCCAACGGTATTTCGTTCTATCCCCGGTATTCCAACGGTATTTCGTTCTATTTCGTTGGAATACCGGGGTAAAATCGGTAGAAAAATGCTTTAAAATCACTGGAGTTTGGATATGGCCCCTTAGTGGTTTTTATCACTTTTTAAATGCATTTCTTTTATATAATGTATACATTGTACAGCGCATTGGTCTTTTTTGGAAATGCGCTATATAAATTCTTATAATAATAATAATAATAATAAGAAGAAATATTTCCTCTTTTGATTTAAGAAGTTGCGCTTAAAGATCGACTAAATATTAACATAGCTGTATGTCAAAACTAAAATAAGGTACGTTTGCCATGATTACATTTGTTTTTCGTTTTTTACATTTTTACATTCATTTTTTATCACGCAGCCTTGGTATAGCAATAGGCAAGTTAGGCCTATTGATTAAGGGGAGCGATAACTCATCGGTCTATAGTATGATCCGGGATGCTTCAATTGATGAATACGGCCCATGCACATACCATACAGTGTCCTGAATGTCCAAAACACAAATGCGAAAACGAAAATTGCAGTTTGTCTCGTTTTTTTCGGTGTAGCATTCAGAATTGTCAACCGATCTTTGCGAACAATATGTCAAATTAAAGAAGAGAAATCACTCGACCCATAAGTTATGAGTTATGGGTTAGGTCTAAAAAAGAAAAAGTTTGATTGGCGTAACATAGAAAAAGAAATAGGGTAGGTAGGTCGGATTTTTTATTTTTTATTTTTTTAAATCTATAAAACGTCTATGAAATTTTATATACCAGCACACATATACCATACAGACATAAACAAATGGCACAAATACACATTTTCACTGTGTTTTTTTCTTTTTCTCACACACACACACACACAAAAAATGTTTAGGGTCGGCGGTAAAAATAGGGTCGGTCGAGTTACGCCAATCAAACTTTTTTTAGGCCTTATGAGCGTATTCATTACTTTTTGAGCACTGTGTTCCTATCTAATACATGTTCGCTGTCAAACTGGATGTGTTCGAAATCGTCAATGCTCTTTTAGGAGGGATTACAAATTGTCGTCGACGTACCACATGGCACGAGAAGTACATTTAGATTATCAGAACATACACAATATATACAGGTTCAATTTTTAACAATATTTCTATGAATATTTTCAAAGAGTCTTCTGACTTTTAATAATTGTATCAACAGTATGTTTCATGATAGCATTATTTATCCCATCACCCAAGGGGTGGTTTGAGGAATCAAACTAAAGAAAGGGAGGCGGGCTACAAGCGTAGACTTGCTGTAGAAAGGGGGAATACCCAAATAAGTAACTGTTAATAGAGCACAAACAATATGTCGACAGTTGGTTTATTATGATAGCGGTACTTGATTGGGAAAAGTATACTTTAGGTCCCAGATACTAGTGTACCAGTATCTTTCAATACTGGAATATAAAATTTGCCAGTATCGGTCGATATTAGTACGATTTTCGCGTTCCAGTATCGGAAAATCGGACTAATATCGACCGATACTGGCAAATTTTATATTCCAGTATTGAAAGATACTGGTACACTAGTATCTGGGACCTAAAGTATACTTTTCCCTTGATTGTTTTAAAGTCATATTGAATAGAAGAAGAAAATAAAGACAACATGATGAACACCTTAACATCTTTAGACAAGCATAGCCCGTTTTTATTAGCAACTTTTCGTAATCTCACTTTCGTTAGTAAATATTACTTTAGAAATATTATACTATACAAAGATCGTCATTTAATAAGTTGTATACCTCCTACTCATAAGCCAACTGTATGGAATATCCCCAATTTTAGCATTGAATCTCATGTACAAATTCAAAGTAAATTGACCCGAGTAGCTTACTCGGTTTTTTGTAAGATGCAGTTAAATCCGAAAGTCCATGTGCAACGGCAACGGACGAAATACAGCAAAATATTCACTAATCATTTTGAACAATTCTTTGATACAGGACGAACCTAACGGCCAAGTATAACCGTTTTAACTTTCAGACATTGAAAAACACAGATGTGTTGGACAAGACTCTTAGGGAGAAGGTAGAACTTATTGAATGACCCTCGTAGTCTCAATGTTCATTCTTATCTACGTATAGCAGCATTTACATAAATATGAAATTAATAATGGTTGTTTTAAGGGGATATGCAGGGATTGGTTGGAGGCTATGGTCACATCCATAATTATACAATGGAACATGCTCATTTGACTACTATTGAAAGCATGAAAGCATTTCATTTTGCGACAAATCATTTATCTCAGTCAATATGCACAAACCATACCCATAATTTGGTCGTAACGTTGGATGTCACTATTTTGTCGAAAATAAGTAGAATTCTCAGGTGTTCAGACAAAAAAAACTCCCGTTACATCGAATCATCTAAATGTCCTTTTTGTATGATAATAAATTGATTGTAACATTTTTTTTTGATAGTTCATATGGTGTTGCATATCAATAATAGCGAATATGTTAAGCTTTCCAGCGATACCAACTTTGTAGTAATTACAAGTTTCGAGCTCAGCCACGTGCTTTCGAGCTCAGCCACGTGCTTGGGAATCTCAATGCCAAAATCATCAAATGTTGTCCTAAAAGTCCATAGAGCATTCTCTCTACAATATAGCAATGTTTTAAACAACAGTGGTTCTACAAGTACTCTGCTTAAACAATTTTCGGTATTTAAACCTTCGTTTAGGCGGGTATTTAAACAACGCCAGTTGAACAGTGTTTTACAGTGTAGCTGTCAATGTAACAATTCATGAAGAGTATTGTTCTTTTGAGCACGAAATAGTGGTGAATCGGCTTATTGTGAATGAGACACATTCCCATGCAGATGGCTAGGCGATTGCTACGAATCAGAAAGAGGAACACGTCAGGTTCTCATTGATATGAAACACAAAGTGACTATATCACGAAATATTTGAAAATTTGGCGATTGAAATCACATGTGAGCAGTTTATAAAGAGATCGAATAAAATTGGGCCTATATGTTAGGCCCCGTTTACATACATCACACTTTTCATACGTGTCGGGCAATATACAACGATAAGGCGAGGACAAAAAGTCCCTGTTTATCGGGCCCGACCGAACCATTTTTTGCGTTTTTCAAGATTTATTTTTTAGATTTTTTTATTTATTTTTCTTTCTTCTCAAATCTTGTAAAATCAGCAAACAAATGTTGGCCGAAAATCTGGCGAACAATTTTTTCACAAATTAAAAAAAAAAACCACCCGATTTTTGCCGACTTTAGTGACATTTAAGGTAAAAAAACACCAAAAACCAAACACTAAATACACCGACCGACCGACCCTACTTGACAGGTCCGTCCGCCCGTGAAACAGAGTGGTTTTTTCGTCGCCTAACGTATTCCAATCATAAGAATAATTGTAAGCTACTAAAAATAAAAACACCACTCTTATGCAGATCCATTCTTACAGCAAAGATCCATTAGCAAGTAAGTCTTCTCTTAAAGGGGTACTAAGAGATCCTTCATGGAGGGAGCCCTCAGTTGTTCAGAAGTTAGGTTTACGTAATGCTTAATGTACGTACTAACTACCACCTTTGAAGTATTTCATGTGAAATTCATGGATTTGATAGCGTTTTGAGTTTTGATGAGATCACATCGAAACTACCCAAATTCATCTAAAAGTCCACAGATGGCTTCTTACTTATTTGTTTCATGTTTATTCAAAATAACATTGAAGACCACCCATGGCTTGTTACGTGATGCATAGTCATGACCTCCCTGATTCAATAGGTGGTTATTTTTAACCAAATTACAAACAAAATGTAAAACACTATTATTCCTTCGGAAATGCTGAGAAAATGTCTATATTTATCCTTTTTACTGATTTTTTTCTCTATGTATCCATCTATCTGAACAAGGTAAAAATGTTGAATTTCATTTTTTTGAGAAATCTCTCTGTGCCCCTTTAATAAATTAGCATACGATAGTTTATGATTATCAAATTATCCAACAAATGCATTATTATATATGATTGCTGATTTAATATATTAAATTACGCTATTGATAATGATCCACAATTATTCTGCTGAAAATAATACAATCGCTGTGTATTAATATGCTTCTCTATCTAAAATTTTCCATCAATAGCTTCAGATTTGAGATATACTTTAATTCCCTTTTTAAACTGCCTTTCTAGTTAATCATAAACAAATTGAGCCTTGAAGATATATTCAGCGAGCAATATATCATTCGCGTTAAAATGGCAAGTAATTACATTAAGTTTTATCTCTGTGTACAATGCACGACTGACATTAAAATGATTAAGATATGTATAATATTGCTTCTTATAAAATATTTTCCACTTTCTTCCTGTTTTTTTAACCTAAATCTCTATAAAAATAGGCATGGATTGCATCTGAGCTGAAATAATAATACACTCACCGGGTATTAATACGCTTCTCTATTTACAATTTTCCATCAATAGCTTCAGAGTTGAGATATACTTTAACTTTTTAAACTCCCTTTCTAATTATTCATAAAAAACGTGAGCCATGAGCAATACAGGGTAGGGTGTCTCAGAATGATCTATACCGAGGTAATACACACACACAAAATCAAAGAAATCGGTATGAACGTTATTGATATTGTCCAAACCGTTTTCATATATATCTTGCGCAAACGCCCAGCTTTCTTAGATTTTGAAAATCGGACATTTCTGATGGAAAATACAGACTTATTTGTAACGATAGTAGATTTCAATTTTTTTGTCGAAATAATCCATAAAGAAAATCTGTAAAGTCACTAACCCTTTTAAACATTAAATGTTATTCGAATTATTATTGCACCCTCTTCTTATGTTAATAAGCCTTTTGATAACAATCGATTGTTGTGTGCATAGAAAACAAAGTTTTGATTGAATCGGGCAGGATAGGATTTGTTTAGCTTGAGTGGTGTTAACCTTCCTTTCCTTGGCGGGAGTTTTGAATGTAACTTTATGAGGTGTGGGGTTCATTGTTTGAAACGCTGGTAGAGCTAGAGAGAATACCTGTAAAGATGAATTATGTGAGCCAAAATTAGATTTTGGATTATGTTTTGCCACAGCGGAACATAAAGAGATATTTCAATGAAATTAAGGGAATAATTAGGAAACATTTTCACCATCATATCGCAAGAGTTTAAATTTGAAACACTATTTGTTTTATATTTTTTATATATTTTTGAAACCCAGTATAGATCATTCTGAGACACTCTGTATATTATTCGTGCAAAATTGGCAAGTTATTAAATTAACTTTTGTCTCTGTGTACAATGGTGCAAAGCACGACTGACATTAAAATGATTAAAATATGTTTAATATTGCTTCTTAACAAAATATGTTCCATTTTCTTCTTGTTTTAAACGTACATCTCTATAAAAATAGGCATAGATCGCATTCGAACTGAGATTTGCTCAAATACTTTTGTAGAAAATAGCTATATTTATAATTATAAATGAATTATTATGATCCTGTGTCGTATACCTATATCTCTATACAAGTTGGCATGGATCGCTTCAGAGCTGAGATGTTTTCCAATAGCATGTAGCAAAATAGATATAACCATAAGTGTCTTATTATGATCCTGTTTTTTAACCTTCATCTATTTACAAGTTGGCATATCTCGCTTGGGAATAGCATTGTAACACACTATATATGACTTTAAGTGTCTTATCATCATTAGGATCCTGTGTTTAAACCTACATATCAATTTACACATTTGCATGTGCATGGATCGCCGCCATAGAGCTGATATGTGCTCCAATAGTCTTATTTATTATATATCACTATAAGTGCTTTAGTATCTATCCTCATAATCTTGTATTTTAACCTACATCTCTACAAGTTGGCATAGATCGCGTCAGAACTGAGGTATGCTCCAATAGCCTTGTAGCAGAATGTATAGTGCCCCTGAAAATGAGAGAAAGAAACTGTATATTGGCATATCACTGTCTTCACACTGTATGTACATAAAAAGGATAAAGCAAGATATGCAAGGTGTACGACTGTCATCAACGATCGTTAGTCCATCAAAATCATGTTAAAATGAACTGGCAGTCTAATTAAAGGTTTATGTTCCGATCACTTATTTTGGCTATGATATTTTGATATCAGAAGAATCCCATATTTTTCTCATGTCTGTAAAATCTTAGGGGCCAAAAATGCTCCAATTGGAAATTATAGGCTAAAATGTGGGGAATTACAGCCAAAGGTGGTTAACCACTAGCCAGTTTGTGCACTACTCAATGGGCACAATTCTTGTGACCTTGTGCTTCTAAAATTAGAACCATTGAAGTTATGCAACTCAAACTCTGGAATGTGACAATTTTGAGGATGCCCTTTCATGTAAAATAGAAAACATCAGTTGAAAATCGGGCCAGCAATCAGAACATCTACCTTTAACATGTTGCCAATTTAAATCACGTAGTAAAAATGTTAATAATTCAAAAATTGGTGATATCGCATGCATAGTGTGTAAACAGTGTTTTAACGGTACATGCAAGATTAATTATTTGAGATGTGTCACCACACGAATTAACAATAATACATGCATATTGATTTGACTTACCAAATTACGTACGGCTTGAGGTCTACTCAGGCGAAGTCTTCTTACGGTTTGCAACACGTCAATCTTTGGTTCATACTCTAGCCTTTCAAGAACGATCATGATTGCGCAGAACGCACAAGACGCCCCAACACCATCTCTGCGGGTATAGTCAAATACGTCTGTTAATAACTTCACACACAAAATGCAAATAAATGCGTTACAATAATATAGTCGCTGTTCGGACATAACGACATATCACAAAAAAAACAGCATTTTGAGAAAATCGTGTTTGGATTTTTTTTAAGACGCATCATTGGAGAGCATTTACATCAAATACTATCATCGTCAAAGAACATTAATAAATTATTTATTAATGTAAAGTTATGTGACTGCCCTGGTTAAATATTTGTTTGACTTTACCTAGGTGTTCTTTGTCCATAACTGTATATCCTTTTCACATTGCTAATTATATACATTCTTATTTCATCTTAGTTACACTTTAACCTAACATTTGTTGAGCATGTGGTAAATCTCAAGCTGATACTAATACTACTGAACCATAGTGGAATAAATGGCCTAATTCCGAATTAGCATACATTGTTGTAGTCTTGCACCATTGACAGAGTATATTCTTCAAATTCCTTACGTGTTACTTATGGAATTATAAAACACTAACTATCATGATATAATGTATCTTACATGCATTGTATAACGACCCGTTCATTCCCACAATGTTCCTTCCACGTCGTGAGATGGTTCATCAAAGCAATCACGGAATTTACCGATCTGGGTTCCTCATCTTCTGCCTGCCAGTTACGTAATGAGAAATGACAGATGGTACGCTGTCCACCACTCTGTGACAAGATGTGGAGATATATTATTGCCAGTAGACAGTAATGGTAATCGCTATCAGGGCAATACCATAATGCACTCTGAGTGTTTGGCCGTGGTGTGCGGTATTGCAACTACGATGCAATCAGCAACGTACAACGCAAGTCAATAAATGCGTACGTGTTGTTTCGAGTAAAATAAAAATATCAATGCTGATGTCGATATGTGAATAATGTGTTATTGCGAGCATATCAGCATTTGCGCAAGTGCATTGATTTTTCAAATAGGACGAGAAACAAAACATACACAGGTATTGACCAAATTCATACACGACAATATTTATCAAAAAAATACGATTCTGTGCCATACTTTTGCGCTTCTCATAATATTATTTCAAACGAATATAAATAATATGTTAACATGTTTAATAACAGCCGCAGTAATAATCCGCGAGCCCGTCTGCGTAAGCAACGAATCAAAACATAGCGCGCAGTGTGTTTACACTCGACGCGTACCCGTACTGTAAATATCACATTTTCAGTGCTCTCCGCGTATTTTTAGTTTCCATCTTTCCCATTGGTTCGTAATGACAGTGTATTAGTCGTGTTTGTTACAAGATATGATATTTAAAGATGGCATATCGTACTTTATTCTGAACGTTGGATACACAGAATGTTCTCACGATGACATCGTGTGGACGTTCAGCTTCACCCATGCACGTCACGGATAGGGGCCCGAAGGTTGCCGTCTTCCCTTTATCAGGCCAATACTTGGCCATGCTCTGTAGAGTAACGATAAAGAACACAAATCAGTGGCGGATACAGGGGGGGGGGGGGGGGCTTTGGGGGCGGGCGCCCCCCGTAAAATTTTACAATATACCTTTTTTGTGTACGCGCCCCCCGTAAAATTTGACAATATACCTTTTTTGTGTACCACTTTACCTTTTTCAGAGACATACGTAGGTTCCGTCGGTACATTTACCACTTGTATCGTGCGATTTTTGCCGGTTGTGGGACAACCCCATCGCTACCCCCCCCCCCCCCCCCCCCCCCCCCCCACGTAGCAGAATTTCACGAGCTGACGGCAAACAAAAATTGGGGCCCTTTACGATTTTTTTTTGGTGTCCGCCCCCCGTAAATTTTAATCCTGGATCCGCCACTGCAAATGCATTACAATTCGAATAACAACCCTTATGAAATGACAGAAC
>JAYJML010000688.1:0-15981 GCA_035610835.1 Ophiura sarsii
GTACAAGTAGTAGTGAGGTAGTCTAAGGGATTCTGATTCAGACTCTCTTTACACAACTATTTGTACACTACGGGTGTCCCCAAAAATCCTGTGATCGTGTTTACCCAACTTATTGACCATGAAGTTCTACAATTTGGTGTAACATCATTATACATATTAAGAGAGTTACACGCTTGGCTTTCAGATGCCGTTGAATTCATCTAATTTGGTTTTGTCAATCCTGAGATATGACAAATTAACTAAAGCTACCTAAAATCGACGTTGTTCCACTTTACAGTTTGCAATGAATAGAAAGGTTTACTCCGGAGATACAAATCTTCCACCTGTTCGAATGGTCTTAGCAAATGTTATGTAACCATAAATGGTTTGTATTGCGATTGGATAGGTGTAAATAATAGAATGAGTGTCTGTAAAGCCAAACAGAACTGAATATTTTAAAGATTCAGACCGAATGCCTCCACCTTCCCCAATGTTTCAAGACGGATTGATGCCCATTGGAAGAACAAGTTAGTATCAGTTTGATGCTTATGAGCATTCTGTATGTAAAGGTGACACAACATCGATTTTAGGAGGCTTTAGTTAATTGATCGTATCTCAGGATTGACAAAACCATATCAGATGAAATAAACGGGATCTGAAAGCTATACGTTTAGCCTTGCGATATGTTTTAAAATATTACACCAACTTTTAGAACTTCATGGTCAATAAGTTGGGTAAACATGTGCACAGTTTGTTTTGGGACACCCTGTATATATATATTTCTACTATCACCAGATGAAATCCAATAGGTAACTCCCTGGTAACCAGTGGCGTAACAGCCGGTGGGGCAGGGGGGGGGGGGGGGCACAGTGCCCCCCCTGAAGGTGCTCAGCAGGAAATTCAAACCTACCCACCAGGAAAAATGGGGGGTGGGGGGGGGGGGGAAGGGCGATTTTTTGTGACCACCCCCCCCCCCTCCCGAATTCTAACAGGTTAGTTCCACCAAAGCGAATTATTTGCGCAAAGACATATGTAGCACATGTACGGACATTGTCGATAACCTCCGAAGCTTTCCGGAACTCACACATTTTAGTGTTGCATAATAATACCAAATTTGTATACACACCGGATCCTTGTAGTCCAACGAGTTAATCATAACAATGGAAGAGAAGTTGTAGTCTAAAACCATACGCCATGTGTCAGCGACTGTCTCGGGAAGAGGAATCTGTGTCACAATATGCTGGTCTCGTACACGATAACTCTGATATAGTATACAAACATTAAAAAACATAAAAGGAATGAGCCATAAGTTTTTCGTAGTTGTACCCTTTCGTATCGTATTACGTGGTAGGCAAATTAACATGATGCAGGCATTACATAAATACCTTGGTTTTTAGTCTGATTGAAACCAAATCGAAATGAAAACAAGTCGTAAAAGAACAGCTCGTTACTTAGCAGTGTGTCAAACTGTAAATACTCCATTTAAACCCCTCACGCGATGAAATGGTAAAGTAATACGACATTTTAGTAAGTAGAGATCCGGTCAAATTGTATACGATCGAGTATTATCTTCATGAACTTTTATTGTGTTAATAAATCTAGTAAACACAAATATAACCGGGAGCTTCATCCAGCCACGATAGATTTATCACATAAATATGTCTAGGCTACAGGAAATTTAGAAAGGCGTCGACATTGTATTATGAATAAATAGATGTATTTTCATTATTCATTTTCCTAAAGCGAAATCATAAAAAATAGAAGAATAGAATTCACGTAACAGTACAAAATTAACATCTGAACTTGACCAACTCAAATATAATCTCCAAGTATGTCTTTGTAATAGTGACATAGCGCGCATATCATATTTCTCTTGAAAAAAAACAAACAGATTTTGACCTAATCAGTTCAGTAGCTTGGCGTATACATTATTGTTAATAGTTTAATGAAATGTCTTGGCATCAGAAACAAAATTCGCTTTAAAAGAACAAATTGATAATATAACTTACATCCTTTATCTAATAGAACCATTACGCTTTTGACCTGCAGTCATTTCAGTGGCTTGGCACAAACTATATATTGGCATCAAAAACAAAATTAACTTTAACAAGAAAAGCTAGATGTATTAACTTACATCTATATAGGTGGCATTTATGTAATTGGTACTGTTCTCATCGACTTCTGTCATCAGATATGGACGTTTGTGGTCCACTGAAAGCAAAGCATACGGCATGAAGATCAAAGATAATGCTACACAAGTCAAGGGGTTGCTATAAAGTGAGGAATCGAATCGGTAACCATGATGACCATGATGACGCATAGTCTACGAAGGTGAATATTGTGTCGGCATGTTTATCACTGTTGTGTTTTATGGGGGTTCACTCATTAGGCATTTAAAAACATGACATGAAAAAAGATGTTCAGAGTTATATTACAACTTACTTGGTAAGATATCTGGGAATCTATTCTTCTCAACGTTGAGGGCGTTTGTGCCTCCATGGTAATTACCCTCATCGGGCCACGCAGTAACTTTCTGTAATGCCTACAGTTTAGTAAACATAAATTATGATACAGTTTAGGTAGTAAGAGATCTTTCCATAGAAAAATGAGGCAAACCATTTCTTTATAGTTAGGCATTAATAAACCAGTGAATCATTAATATACATTTGAATCTTTTTAGGCATACATACATGTGATAACGTGTAAGCAGGTGGAACGATATTATCCCAATCAATTAAATGAAGGTAAACTTTTACTTATAGCGGAGCTACCCAATAAACATCGCCATTGCGTGACTCTTTGGGTTAGAAGACAGCCAGATCCATTGCTAAACACACATTAAAGAACTAGCTACACAAACCATTAATTGGATTCAAGTCTTACAGAAAGGAGCAGTGCTCAATTCTGTAGTTTCCCACATGGTTTTTAAAGGTTAAAGTATTAAAAGTACCGCGTAAAGACAAAATCGGCTTTAGAAAGAAAAACAATCACATGTATGGCGTCACCATATTGAGCAAAGCGACGACGAAAGACTTACAAGATGTCCGCATCTCTGTTTCATTTATTGATATGTTATTGATACGTGCATTGAATTCCTGCGTGATACTGTCCAATGTCCTGTTGCTGATGAGGTGGTTTTACTAATACGATGACATCATAATATTGGGTATGGCTATCCCATCAGCACTTTCGACACGGACAACCGGGCCGGAATTTAACATAATCACAGGTTGGGGATGTGCAGTTTAAATTCGTTTAATTGAACATTATAGTATACATTAGATACGCATGGTTTAATGAATAAAACGGTATTCCTTTAAGTTCCTTTTAGATTCCAAGAAATTCAATTTTTTTAAAAACTTTGTCCTACCTCAATCTGTTTCCTTAGGCCAGATTTGCCCGTTTTGCGATCAATCTTTGTAAGCTTAGAAAACTCTAATCCAAATGATGTGTTCAAATACGAAGTGGCACCACAAAACACATTCTCAAGTAAAGCGTCGAAAATGAACTGGTACTGTTCCTGTGATAATGAAAATTCAATACAATTTACTCCGATATCATTTGACAAAAGTTCTCTTAAATAAAAGAAAGCTGCGCGCATCCTGAGAGCCGCCCAATCCGATAATTACGAAGATTGTTTAATAGAGACAAATTGATCAAAACAGAGTGCATGGTGGAGGGAAAATCTGGATTCGAATCCATTGGCCATCACGGTCACAGAAGGAGCTAAAAGTTGTTTGTATATGTTTGCTTCATCTTTATCCAAAAGCGCACTGTCTTAAAAATGTGATAAGCAATTTTAATTGATCGTATGCGACGTTGTTTTATATCGTTAGGATTTACGACGATTGCTCTTTAATGCAAAAAAACTCTGATAAGAAACTATTATGCAACTACCGGTTTTCTCGTTAGGTTAGATGAGTTGAGAATATGTGACAAAATTTAAATGAAAATATTATTCCACTCACCGACGTTTGGACCATATGCATACGGTTCTGCCTCATGCTGGAAACAAAACCGAAAACGTCAACAGCACTCTCTCTTTGTCCTTGCTCTATCATTGCATCGATAGTAATGTATGTTCCTGTTCGACCGACACCCGCACTAATGGAAAATTTATCAATTATCAAAATTATTATTCAATTTGAATCAGGTTACTTGCTTCAGAAGGAAAATCAATACGACACCTTGAAAAACTACCGAAAAGAAGGTCTAAGAATAGAAACGATGATTTTACTTTGCAATTTCTTTATTCAATATTGTTGGTCGTTTCAAAACGAATCTTAAGGAAAATAATAGGCATTCAAGGGATCAACAAACGGCATTAAAAAAACGGATTATTTTAGGTTGATTTTGTTTTTCGAAGCCAAACACTGAATATCTAATGAGATCAATGACGGGTTTATAAGCGCACCATTTGTATGGAACACCATTTACTATTATTTATATAACACAGCATTATCAGATGTTTTAATCAAGTTTTGTCCGAATTTACGACACTGCAGACGATTTTATAGATCATATCGCCCTCTGTCTAACTACCCATCGAAAGTTAGTCGTCTAAAATCGCCAGTGTGGCTTCCAGGCCCCCGAATTTAACCCTCACCTGCAGTGAATAACAGGTGGTCCGGCATCATCTGGTTTGAAGTCATTGACAAGCTTCATGAAGTTTAAGATAGGTGCTGGGCAATCCGGTACTCCCATATCGGGCCACGTGGTGTAATGATATTGACGCAATTCACGGACTTCATCTGTCGACTCCTTAAAAGAATAACATAAAATAGTAGAAAGATCCTATTCGGTTTGCTTGATACTTATAACTTATAACTTTGAATGTGCTCTCTAAGCACGATATTTCCTGAGAGATGTACGCTAGCATGTCAAGAATCTCTAAAGATTTGCCTGCTCGGTTTGCTGAACGTTGCTGTCAATGAAATGATTGCAATACAAAATAGTTAGGCACAATAGGATTCAATTAAATCAAAGGTCAAGATTGAGCCAGATTGGAAAATATTCCAAATTATCGACGCGGATACACATGAATTAAACGTTGATTTACCTGCTCAATAGTAAATGATCGGATAAAGTAGTCGGCAAATTCCTCTTCTTTTATCGGGGTGACTGTTACACCTCCCATCTGTGTGACTATATCCGGCCAGTACTTCAAACATTTCACCTACAAATTATATTAAACCAACTTCATAATTCGATATTCTACTTTAGAGCATTACATTGTAACAATCCAATCATACATGGAACCAATAAATTCACCTGTTATCCACACGGTTTGCTTATTATCAAATCGCCGCATAATGAAGACAGGTCTGACTATTGGATTCCTTTGGTTCCTCAGAAATACATCTTCTAAAAACATATGCTCACGTAACCCCAATCCCCCTGGCTATTGTTGTCTCGTTGTCTTTATAGTGACGTAAGTATATGCCAAAAGAAATGTGTCTACTGAGTTTATTATATTGCTTAAAGATGGTTATGCAGTTCAGATCTTGTGTTTTCCAATATAAAACTCACCTTTCCACTTTCAACAAGGTTGGTAAGCATCACAATTTTCTTGATTTTGTATTCCCATACCATACGCCAGAAGTCATTCAAAGCAGTCTTGTTTGGCCCTTAACCATATAATAATCATTGATAATTAACAACATATTGTTAGACTAGAGTATTAATAAATGGAGCCTGGATGAATAGTACTGAGATGGACAATAAAATACGCAACGCAGCTGCAGTTATTGGTAAACTTAGTCAGTTATGGAAGGCCATGTCACTATCCAGAAAGCTTAGCAAGACTGTTCATAGCTACAGTAGAACCAGTCCTCCTCTTTGGATGTGAGGTATGGACAGTCAACCCAAAGCTTAGTAAACAGCTGGACGGCTGTTACAGTAGAATGCTAAGAATTAACAACTGGAGACAGCATGTGACAATTGAGGACCGGCACGGGTATTGCCTAAAGTCTCGGATAAGATCAGAGAACGTACAGCAAGATTTGCCATATACTGCTTCAGAGGGTCCAATGAACCAAACTCATATACTGGATGCCCAAACAAGGAGCAAGAAAGCGTGGTAGACCAGCCTTAATTTACATTGACCTTCTAAAGCGTAACACAGGATAGGAGGTAGAAGAAATTAAGACAGCTATGATGGAAAGGAAGATTTGGAGAAACATCGTGGTTCGGGAAAATTAAGGTCAATTATAAAAATATTGTTGAAAAGAACTACACATATATAAAAAACCTCAACCCGAATGAAAAGGAAATCGATAATAACTACCATGTTAAGATCTGAATTCGTCGTTGGTATAACATAGTGACGTGTGGTTAATTTTTGTCAATTTTGTAATATTTAGCCGATTGGATTTACAATTCATTTTCTTCCACTTTGCCATGTTTCCAAACCTAAAATCAATTAATTACTTTGCCGTATGGTAACGCAATAGAAAAATTGGTTTGACATAGTGACGTACGCCACTTCGCCACTAACAATAACAAATTTAAAACACCGATATCGGAAATCAAAATGTTGTATATTAACGTATAGTACATACGCCACTTAAATAATGTACAGCGTGTCCCAAAAAACTGGGTTCAAAAGTTTGCGAGCTTATAACGAAGTAAGTAGGAAACATGGATAGTTTATATTTAAAGGTATCAAACAAAATATACCTTACCTGAATGTGGTAAATTCGGAGACCAATCCAATGTAAACTTTTTGAAATACAAATATTTGAATAGAGCGTGGTCAGAACCCATTTGTCCCGATTTAAGGAATAAACCATCCGTGCGTTGCATGAAACTGTGCGCTATGTGCAGTATTCTCGGCATGGTGTTTATTCACCGAAGGAACTTAACAATAAATCGGACTATAACAAAGAACATTATGTTTTAAAGTTTATGTAAATAGTGAACTTGTATTATTGCAATATGACATAATTTTGCTTGCTGCCTTTCTCTTTTTAAAGAATGAATGTAAAGGCAAAACTTTGATGAAGTCACAACAATGCGCAAGTGCAACACGGTGGGAGGTTCCTTGAAAAGTGGGACAAATGGGTTTTGACCACGCTCTATTAAAATCTTTGTATTTCAAAAAGTTTATATTGCGTTAATCACAGAGTTTAACCAATTAAGGTCAGGTATATTTTGTTTGATATCCCTAAATATGAACTATCTATATTTCCTATTTTTTTAGTTACAAACTCGCAAACGTTTGAACCCAGTTTTTTGGGATACGCTGTATAGTATCTTGGTATTGCATATAAAGGACTAATAACTTGTGAGCCATATTGTGTGCATTTGTAAGGCTGCAATGTCCCGTTTAAAGTATATGAGGATATAATTTGGACGCTTTGCTACCATTTCTATTCAGTTACCTTTAAATTAACTGAATATTCTAGCGATGCTCTGTCATTATAAATTGGCATTCCATTCAAACCCGTTCTCCTCGTAAACTGATTTTTCTGTTTTCATACTATACGTCACTATATATTCATAACTTTTGAAAATGTGCGTACCACCGCGCTTCCACTCAAATTGATCGTTACATGGAAACGCGAACGCACAACGCAGGTTATTGATATATTGCCAAGACCTCCAAAATGTACTTGTACGCGCATCAATGACCTGGGGGCGGGGCGTTTTGTGTGACGTGGCATGGTAACAAGAGGCAGATGTTTGCGAGTGGGGCCCTGAACATGGATACACGCGACACGACTACTCGCGGCTGTACTTTCAACAATAAATACTACATTGAAAACACAACAAAACACTATTTTTATATCGTTGTAATGTAATGTCATGTGTCAAGCTATTGTAAGCTAAACATCGCTCTGACGTTGCGTGTCTGTCTCAGTCTCACCGGCAAACACGGCCGTATCAAGCATCAGTGAAATAAATCTGATTACAGGGCTAACAAACTAGTATTAAATTTGACTGGGACGCAAAAAAACCATGATAAACAGCCTACAGGGCAGGGATATGTCTCATCAAAGGTGACTTTATAAATGTTTCAATTCAAGAAACGTATTCAAAATCTAAGTCGGGCGTCTTCCATTTTTATTGTAAAACCGAAACTGACAAGATTAAAAAATGCTAGGCTAAATTAACTAGGCCTACGTACGAGCCTACTCCTAGCTAGGCCTATAGCCTATGATAGCCATCCCGTCTACGACACGTGACAACCCATTTAATTTTGGTCATAGCTTGACAAACACTAACACTGCAACTAATACTATGGCAAGACAACATACTTTTATTTGTCAAAAAGACTCACGATCCTAATTAGGTCTAGGCCATCAATATACTCACCGAATAACGTCGTCTCTAAACAAGCAGGTAATACAAAGAATGGAATCGTACAACACGATTTAGCTGCGATTTTGATTACATTTCCCCATCAATTGACCATAAACATAAGAAGGTTGTTGAAGTGATTCGACTTTGATCCATGGATCCATGACATGATCTGAGACTAATATATTAGTCTCAGACATGATGATGAGACATCATTTGCGTTGACTTTTTCAATGATGAAATAAGCTTACACAAAATAGCTTCAAAAACTTATTCGTACGGTAGATCTGAGACGAAATATTCGTCCAGGGTATGAAGTCATATTTCATATAATATTATATCCAATCGGCAAAATTGATGTTTCCTGCTTCTGAATTCTTTACAGGATCGGGAATGAAGAAACTTCCGTTGTTTGTTTATTTATTTTCTGTGATTGTTTGCAAATCAAAAACTAGGTTAATTTGTGGCCCCCGAACATGTATAATAGTTGCAGAACTGTGATTGGTCTATCTCATAATCGTTCTTTATAACAGCTTCTCCGCTATTGGTCAATCCGGAGAAAAACAATGACGTAGGGGGAACCCCCTAAAAAACCTAGATTGCTCCATTATTCAATGGGGTGGTGTTTATTTACCTCAGGAGGAAATGACACAAAAATACGAACTCCAAAGTCAAAATATAAACCTTTAGAATAACTTAATATTTACAATTTGGATGCTAATCAACATTAAATGACAACCTCGGGATTGCCCCTCGGGGGCGTGCCGCCCCCTCGGGGCAATCCCTTGGTACCAAAACAAAGTCAGCGATTTCAAACAAGAACCTTAGAATAGTCCGTACGCAGTCACCAACCTTAAAATACTACTGACAAAATTCGTTGTCCATCTAATACAATGTTACATTAGTCAACAAGTAAGGCATTGTAATTGTCGATCGTTAATAGATGTGACACAAATAGACGTTATACAGCGAGTATGCAAACTAGTACTTACCTTGACTCGCGATATACTTCTTCGTTACATATATTCCCTATAAATTGATGGATATAATGTAAGTAACAATAATTGTATTAACAACGTTTTGTCAACAACATTGTATTGAAAACCGATGGTTTACGTTAAAATTAACAAATTTAGCATAACTCAAATTTATTTAGAACACAACTGGAGTTTCAATGTCACAAATTGGTGCCTTAGCAATAATTACGGCTGCCATTTATACCCACTGTTGTTGGGTGTCAGGCCCGTAAGACACCTTTTTCAAAGGGGGGGCGTTTTCCCCCCCAAAAAAGTGTGAGTCAAATATGCGCGCGAAAATTTTCGAATTTGGACCTATTTTTTGCACGATCGAGGTTCATTTTGGCTCTAAACAAGCTTGTAGCAAAGAATATTGCATTTTGGGAAGACAAATGCGCGCGTAGCGCGCGAAATGTTTTCATCTGTGTACAAATTTTCCGGGGAAGATTTTCAAAGGGGGGGGGGGGCGATCGCCACCATCGCCCCCCCCCCCCCCCCCCCCCCCCCCCCCCCCCCCCCCCCCCACCCTTCTTACGGGCCTGGGTGTGTGAAAGTCTGGTTTCCCATGTCATTTACTGGAAATGGCATATCGGGATTAGGTAGGTGGTCATCGATTAAAACGTTATCACAAACGATCAATTTACCTTATTATGAGAGAGATGTCATGGAATATGAATTAAGCAACACAAGATAGGCATATTATATTATATTACTGGTTGATTTGGTTATTTTTCCAAAGGTCACTTTTTGTTTTGTTTTGAGCATATCCCCAAATTGGATCTTGTTATGAATTTCATTTGACAAAACATGTTCGTTTCACTTTAGTAACAGATCTTCTGGCGTTTGAGATTTAAGAAGGATAAGGGCTTCAAAGCCCCCTGGTTGCGCTGTTATGATTAATCACTTTGATGATGAAGTCAATGTGTTTCGACACGCTATAACTATACTATAGGCGTATGTTATTCGAAATTTGCTGAAGGAAAACACGTTTACTACTTCCAATTTTGATAGATGGGAGAACTATATGAACGAAATGGCGTCACTCCTTATTGAATACTGCTGTAAATCCCAATATATCTAACAATACAACAAGATCTATTTAATGATGTTGACAACTTACATCAATATAGCTGGCGTTTATGTAATCCGAATGCGAATCATTCTCAAGAAGCCGAAGTACGACCCTTGACTTGTCATCTGTTGTCAAAATGATCCATTATCGTTACAAAATTATGTTTTGTAGATTTCAAATTATAAAGAATATTGTTTTATTTGAATCAGTTGATATTGGGCCCACTACTTTTTATATTTTATGTAAATGACATAACGTATACATCCAATGTTCTTGATTTTATACTGTTTGCTGATGACACCACTATTACTTACTCGCACAACGTCATCAATAGCAAAATAAATATAGTAAACGAAGAATTGAAAGAAGTTAGCAATTGGTTTAAGGCCAACAAATTATCAGTAAATGCAAGCAAAACTAACTATATGATATTAGGTACACGTCATATGACATCTGCAAAAACACGGGATTTAAATGTTGTATTAAAAATGAATCATTTCTAGAAAGAGTAAAGTGTACCAAATTTCTTGGTGTACTAATTGATGAATGCCTAACATGGAAAAATCACATTGATTGTATGGCGAAAACAGTATCACGCAATATTGGTGTTATGAACAAACTTAAATTCTGCATCCCAGACCGTATACTACATACTGTGTATTGTTCTTTAATCTTATACACCTATCAGTTGTAAGACGCACCCTATGACCCCCGGGAGAGGTGCGTCGTGGGTGCGTCGTTTACCAAAAACATTTGACGGAGGGTACGTCCGTGGCAGCCTTTGGTCCGTCAAAAAAATGACGGAGGGTGCGTCAAGGTCCGTCACTTTACATGGGTGCGTCACAGTGTACATCTGTTTACGAACAACAAAATACGACCTTTAAATATACGCTATAGGGCTACTATACCACATAACTCCTTAATACCGCCAACCAGGCTCCACTTTAATACCGCAAACATCACTCCGATATTTTATACCGCATGTTCTAAAATGCCTGAAATCACTCGATCATCAATACAAGAGTTTGGCAACGAAAAAAACAAGGAACCGCAGTAGACCGAGAACCTTTCATTTTAAGAGAAGTGTCACGTATACAAGCATCTTCATGGTATAAGATAGGGGATCAGCATTGCGCTCTTCCGCACAAGCGCAGGAGAACAATCTAAGAACACAGAGGTAGTAGGACAGGCCCCCGGAATTGAATTTGGTCGGGGATGTGCGGCAGGAGATTCAAATAAAAAACATAGGCCTACCCGGTCCCGGTCCGGGGTCTATATAATTATTCGAGGGCCAGGGTTGACAACATCGAATAAGGGCAGATCCCCCGTGAATTAAAAGTAGTTTCATTTCCAGTAGATCGTGTTTTATCCAGTTATAGTCAACGATATCTGACGACGGGGTGCGTCGTCATGGTCCGTCAGAATCCACCAATGGTGCGTCCAAAAATTGACGGAGGGTGCGTATTTGGAAGGCAATGGTCCGTCGTTTTTTTGACACAGGGCGCGTCATGGTACATGAGAAGTCGACGCACCTCGGTAAAGTGACGCACCACTCCCGGGGGTCATAGGGTGCGTCTTACAACTGATAGCCTATGTATTACCCTACCTTAGCTATGGAATACTCATATGGGGAAACACGTGTAAATCGTATTTAGACAAATTAGTTTAATTACAAAAATGGGCAGTAAGAACTGTTTCTATGAGTCATTACCGAAGTCATACCGGACCTTTATTTGCCAAAAATAATTTTCTCACTGTAACTGATATGCACACACTTGAACTTGGGGTCTTTATGTACAAATTTTCAATAAATGAACTCCCCACGTTTTTTAAAAATTACTTCAAAAAACGCTCTGATGTTCACGACTATCCAACAAGACACGTTAATGATTTTAATTTGACAAACAATAAGAAATCATTTTCCGACCATGCTATTCGAACGCGTGGTCCCATTCTTTGGAATTCACTTTCAAAATTAATAAAAGAATCAACATCTGTGAACCATTTTCGAAACCAACTTAAGAAAAACATCATCCAAAAATATGAATAATTCACTTTTTGAGCTCGTTCTTGTTTGTCTTGTCTTGTTGAAGTCGCTGTCAGATTTTGTTTTATTCATGTATTCAATATGTAACATGTACTGTATTGTATTGTATTAAAGGGGTAGGCTATTTACAGGCCTTATTGGCTTTTCAGCCTACTCCTCCATACGTTTTTGTTGTTTTTAAGTTTTACATTTTTGATGTAGTGTTGTTTTTATGGAAATAAATTTGATTTGATTTGATTTGATATTTCTTCCTGAATAACCCTGTGTATCTTGTTTTGCAACGCAATCCTTATTTCTCTTCTTAAAAGCAGCCATGAAGTATAGGTTGTGAGTGAGTGTGGGTACCTATGCAGTATAGGTGAAGGGGATAAGATGGATATTTTGTGACAGAAAAAACAGACCACCGTGTGCCTTTGCCTAAATATCGTATTTTAAAACTACATCTATTCACTGTTGATCACCGGAAACAATAAAACGATAGAGTTGATTTTCCGACTCCAACGATTTGAGGATAGAATAATTATGTTATGTTTTCACACAAAATGTGGCGTTTGTATTATTTATGTTTTTATGTTTTATGTTTTCTCTTTTCCCCGTTCAGGTTTGAAATTGGCTTAATATCGATGAACTGTCTTGAATTATATTAGTATCTCCCCGGCAAATATTTATGATGAATAATACATCGCCTGTATTATAACTTACATGTCGTGATATTTGCATATCTGTTTTTCTTTGTGTTTTCAGGCTTCTTTGACGCATCCCAAGAATGAAGATTATCTCCAGGAAGCGTCTGGATTTTCAAAAAGGAATGAAGGATGTTAACGAGAAAACGACTCAAATTTACGGGAGAATATATTCCTCCACATCTTGTTAAAGGTAGATGTTCTGATTTCTGGCCCGATTTTCAACTTGATGTTTTCTATCTTACATGAAAGATCATCCTTAAATTAAGTTTCCCACAGAATCATATACTAATACAACTTTCTACTCGTTATTATTCAAGTAAAGTTCAATTCAAGGAAGATTTAATTTGTTTAAAGAAAAAAGAACGGCTTCAACAATTTCTATGAGAAGACAGTTCATGTGCTGTTAGATCACGGCACACAATGATTTCGTGGAATTGCATTTACGATTTCTAAGCGTTCTGCCGACGAAATAGCTATGTAACTTACCATAAAATCCAGTTTGAATGCATTTCCCTGACTTTTGGCGCACACGTATATTTCTAATGCGCTAAGTTTGATCGGTCCAGTTTGTGTTGCAATAGACGGGGTTGACGAAGGAAATATTGCATTTGTAGAAGACGTCTCTGCGTTGCTAACCTCTCGATTGGGTTGGTTTGAATTATCTAAGGGATAATTGATTAAATGAGTCACCATTTTGATCAATATATTATAAAAGGGTTTAATTAAATTGTTGAAATGATGTTGTCAAGTTTTTACTTTACCATATTGACCATAGTTTAAACGATAACACATCTTCTAAGCAGGGTTGGAAAACTATTGTTTTGGTGTACCCAAGGGGTAACGTTGGGGCGTATCCCCTCTAACGCGGTGAAGGCTGAAATGAAAAGCATATTTTAACCTCTTAGTTTCCACATGGTATTGGTCATATCCTTCCTGGTATTCGTTCAATCAAGGCATCTAGGTTTCTTGGGGGGGGGGGGGGGGCGTTAACGATTAATTATAGATTAGCCCATCTGACATTGTTGCAAGAAATATAACTGAAAATCAGAAAAGACTAAATCAATGTATTGAAATTGATGAGACGGCTCTCAACTGGTTTAAAAGCTAATTGGATGGAAGAACGAGCCGCATTTTTATTAATGATGTACTCCTCCGAGTCAAAACCTTTAGATTGTGGTTTACCACAAGGATCGGTTGTTCGACCAAAAATGTTCACTATTTATACTCTTCAATTTGGACAAATCATTCAAAAACACAGTCCTCTCGTATCATATTTATGCGGTTGATACGCAAATTTACATCATTTTCAATCCCAAAGATCAGACATCTATCAACATTGCACTTTCGTCAATTGCTTCTTGTATTACTGAGATAAAATCATGGATGACCATGAACTTTTTTGAAATTAAATGAGGATAAAACTGAGTTCCTGGTTCTTGGTTCACCTTGGTTCTTGGTTGAACTCAACATTGGACTCAGATAGTTCCATACAAACCGACACCAAGTGTGCGTAATTTCGGCGTTCTCTTTGACTCTAACATGTCTATGTCAGTCCATATTGCCAATCTCCGTCGTAATATAAGCTTCCATCTCCGCAACATGTCTAGAATTCGCCGTTTTCCTTGACTACAATTCATGCCATCTTGACTACAATTCATGCGACCTACGTAACTAGTGCACTCAAACTTTCTAGACTTGATTACGGAAATTCGCTACTTTTTGGTTCAAACGAATCTGATCTCAACAAATTACAATCATTACAAAACTGGGCACAAAGAACTTCATTGGCTCCCGCTGCGAAAGCGTATTATCTAAAAATTGGTGTGTACATATTTATAAATGTATTACATGAAACTGGACCTATCTTTTCTTAATCCGTGCATTGCTCACTATGAATGAACCCTGGTCGACCTGGTCTTCGCTCCAGGTCTAATCGATATCTCCTAGTTGTTCAACGTACAAATAACCTAATACTAATAAATCTGTCACTGTTGCTAGTCCTAAACTATGGAATGATCTACCCAGCAACATCAGACTCTGTGAATCCTTACAAGTTTTCAAGAAACACCTGAAGACTCACCTGTTTCCTATTTAAAGTTCTTTCTGTATACATGTAGTACTAGTTTTTATTTGTACATTTTGTACATCTGTTCTAAATGAAATATCGCTTTATAAAATCTCGTATGTATGTATAATGTTTATCCGACCCAAAGTTTGCTGTTTTACACTATTTTTTCCCATCATAGAGGCGCGGCACATTTCGGCTTTTAATGAGCTTCTATCCAGAAACAAGAATTTTTGGGGGCCATCTTGTGGTCATAATTCTTTGACAGTGCCAATCTCAACCGACACGACAGTCAATATGGGGGGGGGGGGGGGGGGGGGGGGGGAGGGGGAAGTGATCGCCCCCTTCCGCCCCCCCCCCCTTTAGCCCACTCCACTCTGGCCTTCGCCACTGTGCAGAAGTCAGGCGCGTAGCCAGCATTGTCATTCCGGGGGGGGGGGGGGGGGGGCAAACCATCAATATCGTCCCTATTTTTAAGAGAGGATCAGACGTCGCAAAAGGAACACAAAACACAAAAAGGGTTGCCCCAATTTTTTTCTAGTCACTTACCTCGTGAATTTCACGTAAGTGGGGGGGTGTAGGTCAAAAAAATTTCGCACAGTCAAAAAAAAAATCGCACAGTCACAAAAAAATCGCACAGTAAATGTACTGACCTCAACAATTTCTCGTCCACATTTTTCCGCTTCTCCGTCCCCATTTTTTTTTTTTTAAACTTTGTAAAAAAAATCGCACAGTACAACAAAATTCGCACAGTACAAAAAAAATCGCATAGTCAACAAAAATCGCACAGTAAATGTACTACATGAACAATTTCT
>JAYJML010000422.1:0-35025 GCA_035610835.1 Ophiura sarsii
TGATAATTAAAGTCATTATCTAGTTTTTTTATCTTTTTTTTTTTTTTTTTTTTTTTTTTTTAAAGAAGAAAACCGTATATTCCCTGCCCAAAAAAGTTAATTTGAAAAAATATTATGTTTGATTAATGATTTTCTTTTCGAGATATCGACGATTATGTAAATTTTTCTCCATAGAACTGTGTATAAATGCTCATTTTCTCCACCCCACTGTCTTTTAATGCAAGACCCTGCGACATTAAGACTTCTCGGACACATGCCATAGACGTAAATGATTACTTTAAACGATTTAAAGTTTATCATGTTTATTTATCGAAATGGCTAAGATATGAGGGTCTAAATTTCGCTAATAGGAACAAAATTTGGAGAAAACCTTTTTTTCTTAAATATCAAAAATATAATTTTAAACGAATTACGCTCTAGTGAGAAGAAAAAAAGATTTGAATACAAGTTTTGCATACTTCCGTAAACTCCCCTCTCAGAACGGCGCGGGGTCTAACATGATCTAAATTGTATTTAAAAAGACATATTTGAAGCAAGAGTTGAACGTAAGCGGTGGGGGGGGGGGGGGGCATAGTGTATATGGGGGGGGGGGGAGATAGGGCTTGGGGGGGGGGGGTAAATTGATTAAGCTGTGTCTACTGAATAGGTCAACCTCACAGAATGTCCTTGTAATTTCAATACTTCCATGCAAAATGTTTTACAACAAGTGATTAGCATAGTGCCGTATGCCTTTTTGATGAGGATCATGGTAACCAAAATCTACTTTTCTACTGACATAGCCAATATGGCGCACAATGTCTTTCACTGTTTTTTACCACTTTGAAGTCGTATATTTGATCAAAAATCATAACTACGCATTATGTTAAGTGCAAAAGATTAAGAAAATGAGGCAATATTAAAAAAAGTGTCTCCTTCAGGTTTCACACCACTAAATAACGTCTGGCCCTACCCCCTTTGAGGCAAAAGTCCAAAACCGGCCCGTTTCTATGCCGAAACGGGAGACCTATTCTAAATTACAGTTTAAAATTAGGGTATTTACTACAAGTTATGGCGAAATTAATATAGTGTGAATTTTGACAGACACATCAGCGTTCTTCAGGTCCAAAAAAATTGATGCAATGATGATTTTTTAATATTTTAACAGAGACATTTGTGTTCAGGTCATTTCCGGTATCTGACGCAATAATCTTAATCAACAATTGCGTGTGACCAGGAAAACTCAACTCGTACTTTTTGAAAAGGCTCTAGCTCAAAATTATGCCGGTTACCCCCCATATATGAGTTGTTGAGTTAGTAGTCATGGCTTTCATCTTCAAGTTGAAACCAAATTTCAAGTTACCAGTTTCTTATAACGTCAAGAAATATCCATTTTAAAAGTGTGCATTTCACGTGTAACCCTATGGGAGATGTATTTAGTGGTGTGCAACCTATACAGAGGGTCAAGGCGCTTTGACCTTCACCCCTGCATTGCTGTCTAAACTGACTTGCCGGCAATGATAACTAGACTTCTAGTTAAAATTGGTTCTAACACATATTATTACGGCCCGTACACTTCGTTCTTTTAGTATACACATCTGTTTCATCATGAAAGATCCGTCCGTTTGGTTAAATAAGCTACAATTATGATAATTAAAGTCATTATCTAGTTTTTTTATCTTTTTTTTTTTTTTTTTTTTTTTTTTTTAAAGAAGAAAACCGTATATTCCCTGCCCAAAAAAGTTAATTTGAAAAAATATTATGTTTGATTAATGATTTTCTTTTCGAGATATCGACGATTATGTAAATTTTTCTCCATAGAACTGTGTATAAATGCTCATTTTCTCCACCCCACTGTCTTTTAATGCAAGACCCTGCGACATTAAGACTTCTCGGACACATGCCATAGACGTAAATGATTACTTTAAACGATTTAAAGTTTATCATGTTTATTTATCGAAATGGCTAAGATATGAGGGTCTAAATTTCGCTAATAGGAACAAAATTTGGAGAAAACCTTTTTTTCTTAAATATCAAAAATATAATTTTAAACGAATTACGCTCTAGTGAGAAGAAAAAAAGATTTGAATACAAGTTTTGCATACTTCCGTAAACTCCCCTCTCAGAACGGCGCGGGGTCTAACATGATCTAAATTGTATTTAAAAAGACATATTTGAAGCAAGAGTTGAACGTAAGCGGTGGGGGGGGGGGGGGCATAGTGTATATGGGGGGGGGGGGAGATAGGGCTTGGGGGGGGGGGGTAAATTGATTAAGCTGTGTCTACTGAATAGGTCAACCTCACAGAATGTCCTTGTAATTTCAATACTTCCATGCAAAATGTTTTACAACAAGTGATTAGCATAGTGCCGTATGCCTTTTTGATGAGGATCATGGTAACCAAAATCTACTTTTCTACTGACATAGCCAATATGGCGCACAATGTCTTTCACTGTTTTTTACCACTTTGAAGTCGTATATTTGATCAAAAATCATAACTACGCATTATGTTAAGTGCAAAAGATTAAGAAAATGAGGCAATATTAAAAAAAGTGTCTCCTTCAGGTTTCACACCACTAAATAACGTCTGGCCCTACCCCCTTTGAGGCAAAAGTCCAAAACCGGCCCGTTTCTATGCCGAAACGGGAGACCTATTCTAAATTACAGTTTAAAATTAGGGTATTTACTACAAGTTATGGCGAAATTAATATAGTGTGAATTTTGACAGACACATCAGCGTTCTTCAGGTCCAAAAAAATTGATGCAATGATGATTTTTTAATATTTTAACAGAGACATTTGTGTTCAGGTCATTTCCGGTATCTGACGCAATAATCTTAATCAACAATTGCGTGTGACCAGGAAAACTCAACTCGTACTTTTTGAAAAGGCTCTAGCTCAAAATTATGCCGGTTACCCCCCATATATGAGTTGTTGAGTTAGTAGTCATGGCTTTCATCTTCAAGTTGAAACCAAATTTCAAGTTACCAGTTTCTTATAACGTCAAGAAATATCCATTTTAAAAGTGTGCATTTCACGTGTAACCCTATGGGAGATGTATTTAGTGGTGTGCAACCTATACAGAGGGTCAAGGCGCTTTGACCTTCACCCCTGCATTGCTGTCTAAACTGACTTGCCGGCAATGATAACTAGACTTCTAGTTAAAATTGGTTCTAACACATATTATTACGGCCCGTACACTCGTTCTTTTAGTATACACATCTGTTTCATCATGAAAGATCCGTCCGTTTGGTTAAATAAGCTACAATTATGATAATTAAAGTCATTATCTAGTTTTTTTATCTTTTTTTTTTTTTTTTTTTTTTTTTTTTAAAGAAGAAAACCGTATATTCCCTGCCCAAAAAAGTTAATTTGAAAAAATATTATGTTTGATTAATGATTTTCTTTTCGAGATATCGACGATTATGTAAATTTTTCTCCATAGAACTGTGTATAAATGCTCATTTTCTCCACCCCACTGTCTTTTAATGCAAGACCCTGCGACATTAAGACTTCTCGGACACATGCCATAGACGTAAATGATTACTTTAAACGATTTAAAGTTTATCATGTTTATTTATCGAAATGGCTAAGATATGAGGGTCTAAATTTCGCTAATAGGAACAAAATTTGGAGAAAACCTTTTTTTCTTAAATATCAAAAATATAATTTTAAACGAATTACGCTCTAGTGAGAAGAAAAAAAGATTTGAATACAAGTTTTGCATACTTCCGTAAACTCCCCTCTCAGAACGGCGCGGGGTCTAACATGATCTAAATTGTATTTAAAAAGACATATTTGAAGCAAGAGTTGAACGTAAGCGGTGGGGGGGGGGGGGGCATAGTGTATATGGGGGGGGGGGGAGATAGGGCTTGGGGGGGGGGGGTAAATTGATTAAGCTGTGTCTACTGAATAGGTCAACCTCACAGAATGTCCTTGTAATTTCAATACTTCCATGCAAAATGTTTTACAACAAGTGATTAGCATAGTGCCGTATGCCTTTTTGATGAGGATCATGGTAACCAAAATCTACTTTTCTACTGACATAGCCAATATGGCGCACAATGTCTTTCACTGTTTTTTACCACTTTGAAGTCGTATATTTGATCAAAAATCATAACTACGCATTATGTTAAGTGCAAAAGATTAAGAAAATGAGGCAATATTAAAAAAAGTGTCTCCTTCAGGTTTCACACCACTAAATAACGTCTGGCCCTACCCCCTTTGAGGCAAAAGTCCAAAACCGGCCCGTTTCTATGCCGAAACGGGAGACCTATTCTAAATTACAGTTTAAAATTAGGGTATTTACTACAAGTTATGGCGAAATTAATATAGTGTGAATTTTGACAGACACATCAGCGTTCTTCAGGTCCAAAAAAATTGATGCAATGATGATTTTTTAATATTTTAACAGAGACATTTGTGTTCAGGTCATTTCCGGTATCTGACGCAATAATCTTAATCAACAATTGCGTGTGACCAGGAAAACTCAACTCGTACTTTTTGAAAAGGCTCTAGCTCAAAATTATGCCGGTTACCCCCCATATATGAGTTGTTGAGTTAGTAGTCATGGCTTTCATCTTCAAGTTGAAACCAAATTTCAAGTTACCAGTTTCTTATAACGTCAAGAAATATCCATTTTAAAAGTGTGCATTTCACGTGTAACCCTATGGGAGATGTATTTAGTGGTGTGCAACCTATACAGAGGGTCAAGGCGCTTTGACCTTCACCCCTGCATTGCTGTCTAAACTGACTTGCCGGCAATGATAACTAGACTTCTAGTTAAAATTGGTTCTAACACATATTATTACGGCCCGTACACTTCGTTCTTTTAGTATACACATCTGTTTCATCATGAAAGATCCGTCCGTTTGGTTAAATAAGCTACAATTATGATAATTAAAGTCATTATCTAGTTTTTTTATCTTTTTTTTTTTTTTTTTTTTTTTTTTTTAAAGAAGAAAACCGTATATTCCCTGCCCAAAAAAGTTAATTTGAAAAAATATTATGTTTGATTAATGATTTTCTTTTCGAGATATCGACGATTATGTAAATTTTTCTCCATAGAACTGTGTATAAATGCTCATTTTCTCCACCCCACTGTCTTTTAATGCAAGACCCTGCGACATTAAGACTTCTCGGACACATGCCATAGACGTAAATGATTACTTTAAACGATTTAAAGTTTATCATGTTTATTTATCGAAATGGCTAAGATATGAGGGTCTAAATTTCGCTAATAGGAACAAAATTTGGAGAAAACCTTTTTTTCTTAAATATCAAAAATATAATTTTAAACGAATTACGCTCTAGTGAGAAGAAAAAAAGATTTGAATACAAGTTTTGCATACTTCCGTAAACTCCCCTCTCAGAACGGCGCGGGGTCTAACATGATCTAAATTGTATTTAAAAAGACATATTTGAAGCAAGAGTTGAACGTAAGCGGTGGGGGGGGGGGGGGGCATAGTGTATATGGGGGGGGGGGGAGATAGGGCTTGGGGGGGGGGGGTAAATTGATTAAGCTGTGTCTACTGAATAGGTCAACCTCACAGAATGTCCTTGTAATTTCAATACTTCCATGCAAAATGTTTTACAACAAGTGATTAGCATAGTGCCGTATGCCTTTTTGATGAGGATCATGGTAACCAAAATCTACTTTTCTACTGACATAGCCAATATGGCGCACAATGTCTTTCACTGTTTTTTACCACTTTGAAGTCGTATATTTGATCAAAAATCATAACTACGCATTATGTTAAGTGCAAAAGATTAAGAAAATGAGGCAATATTAAAAAAAGTGTCTCCTTCAGGTTTCACACCACTAAATAACGTCTGGCCCTACCCCCTTTGAGGCAAAAGTCCAAAACCGGCCCGTTTCTATGCCGAAACGGGAGACCTATTCTAAATTACAGTTTAAAATTAGGGTATTTACTACAAGTTATGGCGAAATTAATATAGTGTGAATTTTGACAGACACATCAGCGTTCTTCAGGTCCAAAAAAATTGATGCAATGATGATTTTTTAATATTTTAACAGAGACATTTGTGTTCAGGTCATTTCCGGTATCTGACGCAATAATCTTAATCAACAATTGCGTGTGACCAGGAAAACTCAACTCGTACTTTTTGAAAAGGCTCTAGCTCAAAATTATGCCGGTTACCCCCCATATATGAGTTGTTGAGTTAGTAGTCATGGCTTTCATCTTCAAGTTGAAACCAAATTTCAAGTTACCAGTTTCTTATAACGTCAAGAAATATCCATTTTAAAAGTGTGCATTTCACGTGTAACCCTATGGGAGATGTATTTAGTGGTGTGCAACCTATACAGAGGGTCAAGGCGCTTTGACCTTCACCCCTGCATTGCTGTCTAAACTGACTTGCCGGCAATGATAACTAGACTTCTAGTTAAAATTGGTTCTAACACATATTATTACGGCCCGTACACTTCGTTCTTTTAGTATACACATCTGTTTCATCATGAAAGATCCGTCCGTTTGGTTAAATAAGCTACAATTATGATAATTAAAGTCATTATCTAGTTTTTTTATCTTTTTTTTTTTTTTTTTTTTTTTTTTTTAAAGAAGAAAACCGTATATTCCCTGCCCAAAAAAGTTAATTTGAAAAAATATTATGTTTGATTAATGATTTTCTTTTCGAGATATCGACGATTATGTAAATTTTTCTCCATAGAACTGTGTATAAATGCTCATTTTCTCCACCCCACTGTCTTTTAATGCAAGACCCTGCGACATTAAGACTTCTCGGACACATGCCATAGACGTAAATGATTACTTTAAACGATTTAAAGTTTATCATGTTTATTTATCGAAATGGCTAAGATATGAGGGTCTAAATTTCGCTAATAGGAACAAAATTTGGAGAAAACCTTTTTTTCTTAAATATCAAAAATATAATTTTAAACGAATTACGCTCTAGTGAGAAGAAAAAAAGATTTGAATACAAGTTTTGCATACTTCCGTAAACTCCCCTCTCAGAACGGCGCGGGGTCTAACATGATCTAAATTGTATTTAAAAAGACATATTTGAAGCAAGAGTTGAACGTAAGCGGTGGGGGGGGGGGGGGCATAGTGTATATGGGGGGGGGGGGAGATAGGGCTTGGGGGGGGGGGGTAAATTGATTAAGCTGTGTCTACTGAATAGGTCAACCTCACAGAATGTCCTTGTAATTTCAATACTTCCATGCAAAATGTTTTACAACAAGTGATTAGCATAGTGCCGTATGCCTTTTTGATGAGGATCATGGTAACCAAAATCTACTTTTCTACTGACATAGCCAATATGGCGCACAATGTCTTTCACTGTTTTTTACCACTTTGAAGTCGTATATTTGATCAAAAATCATAACTACGCATTATGTTAAGTGCAAAAGATTAAGAAAATGAGGCAATATTAAAAAAAGTGTCTCCTTCAGGTTTCACACCACTAAATAACGTCTGGCCCTACCCCCTTTGAGGCAAAAGTCCAAAACCGGCCCGTTTCTATGCCGAAACGGGAGACCTATTCTAAATTACAGTTTAAAATTAGGGTATTTACTACAAGTTATGGCGAAATTAATATAGTGTGAATTTTGACAGACACATCAGCGTTCTTCAGGTCCAAAAAAATTGATGCAATGATGATTTTTTAATATTTTAACAGAGACATTTGTGTTCAGGTCATTTCCGGTATCTGACGCAATAATCTTAATCAACAATTGCGTGTGACCAGGAAAACTCAACTCGTACTTTTTGAAAAGGCTCTAGCTCAAAATTATGCCGGTTACCCCCCATATATGAGTTGTTGAGTTAGTAGTCATGGCTTTCATCTTCAAGTTGAAACCAAATTTCAAGTTACCAGTTTCTTATAACGTCAAGAAATATCCATTTTAAAAGTGTGCATTTCACGTGTAACCCTATGGGAGATGTATTTAGTGGTGTGCAACCTATACAGAGGGTCAAGGCGCTTTGACCTTCACCCCTGCATTGCTGTCTAAACTGACTTGCCGGCAATGATAACTAGACTTCTAGTTAAAATTGGTTCTAACACATATTATTACGGCCCGTACACTTCGTTCTTTTAGTATACACATCTGTTTCATCATGAAAGATCCGTCCGTTTGGTTAAATAAGCTACAATTATGATAATTAAAGTCATTATCTAGTTTTTTTATCTTTTTTTTTTTTTTTTTTTTTTTTTTTTAAAGAAGAAAACCGTATATTCCCTGCCCAAAAAAGTTAATTTGAAAAAATATTATGTTTGATTAATGATTTTCTTTTCGAGATATCGACGATTATGTAAATTTTTCTCCATAGAACTGTGTATAAATGCTCATTTTCTCCACCCCACTGTCTTTTAATGCAAGACCCTGCGACATTAAGACTTCTCGGACACATGCCATAGACGTAAATGATTACTTTAAACGATTTAAAGTTTATCATGTTTATTTATCGAAATGGCTAAGATATGAGGGTCTAAATTTCGCTAATAGGAACAAAATTTGGAGAAAACCTTTTTTTCTTAAATATCAAAAATATAATTTTAAACGAATTACGCTCTAGTGAGAAGAAAAAAAGATTTGAATACAAGTTTTGCATACTTCCGTAAACTCCCCTCTCAGAACGGCGCGGGGTCTAACATGATCTAAATTGTATTTAAAAAGACATATTTGAAGCAAGAGTTGAACGTAAGCGGTGGGGGGGGGGGGGGGCATAGTGTATATGGGGGGGGGGGGAGATAGGGCTTGGGGGGGGGGGGTAAATTGATTAAGCTGTGTCTACTGAATAGGTCAACCTCACAGAATGTCCTTGTAATTTCAATACTTCCATGCAAAATGTTTTACAACAAGTGATTAGCATAGTGCCGTATGCCTTTTTGATGAGGATCATGGTAACCAAAATCTACTTTTCTACTGACATAGCCAATATGGCGCACAATGTCTTTCACTGTTTTTTACCACTTTGAAGTCGTATATTTGATCAAAAATCATAACTACGCATTATGTTAAGTGCAAAAGATTAAGAAAATGAGGCAATATTAAAAAAAGTGTCTCCTTCAGGTTTCACACCACTAAATAACGTCTGGCCCTACCCCCTTTGAGGCAAAAGTCCAAAACCGGCCCGTTTCTATGCCGAAACGGGAGACCTATTCTAAATTACAGTTTAAAATTAGGGTATTTACTACAAGTTATGGCGAAATTAATATAGTGTGAATTTTGACAGACACATCAGCGTTCTTCAGGTCCAAAAAAATTGATGCAATGATGATTTTTTAATATTTTAACAGAGACATTTGTGTTCAGGTCATTTCCGGTATCTGACGCAATAATCTTAATCAACAATTGCGTGTGACCAGGAAAACTCAACTCGTACTTTTTGAAAAGGCTCTAGCTCAAAATTATGCCGGTTACCCCCCATATATGAGTTGTTGAGTTAGTAGTCATGGCTTTCATCTTCAAGTTGAAACCAAATTTCAAGTTACCAGTTTCTTATAACGTCAAGAAATATCCATTTTAAAAGTGTGCATTTCACGTGTAACCCTATGGGAGATGTATTTAGTGGTGTGCAACCTATACAGAGGGTCAAGGCGCTTTGACCTTCACCCCTGCATTGCTGTCTAAACTGACTTGCCGGCAATGATAACTAGACTTCTAGTTAAAATTGGTTCTAACACATATTATTACGGCCCGTACACTTCGTTCTTTTAGTATACACATCTGTTTCATCATGAAAGATCCGTCCGTTTGGTTAAATAAGCTACAATTATGATAATTAAAGTCATTATCTAGTTTTTTTATCTTTTTTTTTTTTTTTTTTTTTTTTTTTTAAAGAAGAAAACCGTATATTCCCTGCCCAAAAAAGTTAATTTGAAAAAATATTATGTTTGATTAATGATTTTCTTTTCGAGATATCGACGATTATGTAAATTTTTCTCCATAGAACTGTGTATAAATGCTCATTTTCTCCACCCCACTGTCTTTTAATGCAAGACCCTGCGACATTAAGACTTCTCGGACACATGCCATAGACGTAAATGATTACTTTAAACGATTTAAAGTTTATCATGTTTATTTATCGAAATGGCTAAGATATGAGGGTCTAAATTTCGCTAATAGGAACAAAATTTGGAGAAAACCTTTTTTTCTTAAATATCAAAAATATAATTTTAAACGAATTACGCTCTAGTGAGAAGAAAAAAAGATTTGAATACAAGTTTTGCATACTTCCGTAAACTCCCCTCTCAGAACGGCGCGGGGTCTAACATGATCTAAATTGTATTTAAAAAGACATATTTGAAGCAAGAGTTGAACGTAAGCGGTGGGGGGGGGGGGGGCATAGTGTATATGGGGGGGGGGGGAGATAGGGCTTGGGGGGGGGGGGTAAATTGATTAAGCTGTGTCTACTGAATAGGTCAACCTCACAGAATGTCCTTGTAATTTCAATACTTCCATGCAAAATGTTTTACAACAAGTGATTAGCATAGTGCCGTATGCCTTTTTGATGAGGATCATGGTAACCAAAATCTACTTTTCTACTGACATAGCCAATATGGCGCACAATGTCTTTCACTGTTTTTTACCACTTTGAAGTCGTATATTTGATCAAAAATCATAACTACGCATTATGTTAAGTGCAAAAGATTAAGAAAATGAGGCAATATTAAAAAAAGTGTCTCCTTCAGGTTTCACACCACTAAATAACGTCTGGCCCTACCCCCTTTGAGGCAAAAGTCCAAAACCGGCCCGTTTCTATGCCGAAACGGGAGACCTATTCTAAATTACAGTTTAAAATTAGGGTATTTACACAAGTTATGGCGAAATTAATATAGTGTGAATTTTGACAGACACATCAGCGTTCTTCAGGTCCAAAAAAATTGATGCAATGATGATTTTTTAATATTTTAACAGAGACATTTGTGTTCAGGTCATTTCCGGTATCTGACGCAATAATCTTAATCAACAATTGCGTGTGACCAGGAAAACTCAACTCGTACTTTTTGAAAAGGCTCTAGCTCAAAATTATGCCGGTTACCCCCCATATATGAGTTGTTGAGTTAGTAGTCATGGCTTTCATCTTCAAGTTGAAACCAAATTTCAAGTTACCAGTTTCTTATAACGTCAAGAAATATCCATTTTAAAAGTGTGCATTTCACGTGTAACCCTATGGGAGATGTATTTAGTGGTGTGCAACCTATACAGAGGGTCAAGGCGCTTTGACCTTCACCCCTGCATTGCTGTCTAAACTGACTTGCCGGCAATGATAACTAGACTTCTAGTTAAAATTGGTTCTAACACATATTATTACGGCCCGTACACTTCGTTCTTTTAGTATACACATCTGTTTCATCATGAAAGATCCGTCCGTTTGGTTAAATAAGCTACAATTATGATAATTAAAGTCATTATCTAGTTTTTTTTATCTTTTTTTTTTTCTTAAATATCAAAAATATAATTTTAAACGAATTACGCTCTAGTGAGAAGAAAAAAAGATTTGAATACAAGTTTTGCATACTTCCGTAAACTCCCCTCTCAGAACGGCGCGGGGTCTAACATGATCTAAATTGTATTTAAAAAGACATATTTGAAGCAAGAGTTGAACGTAAGCGGTGGGGGGGGGGGGGGGCATAGTGTATATGGGGGGGGGGGGGAGATAGGGCTTGGGGGGGGGGGGTAAATTGATTAAGCTGTGTCTACTGAATAGGTCAACCTCACAGAATGTCCTTGTAATTTCAATACTTCCATGCAAAATGTTTTACAACAAGTGATTAGCATAGTGCCGTATGCCTTTTTGATGAGGATCATGGTAACCAAAATCTACTTTTCTACTGACATAGCCAATATGGCGCACAATGTCTTTCACTGTTTTTTACCACTTTGAAGTCGTATATTTGATCAAAAATCATAACTACGCATTATGTTAAGTGCAAAAGATTAAGAAAATGAGGCAATATTAAAAAAAGTGTCTCCTTCAGGTTTCACACCACTAAATAACGTCTGGCCCTACCCCCTTTGAGGCAAAAGTCCAAAACCGGCCCGTTTCTATGCCGAAACGGGAGACCTATTCTAAATTACAGTTTAAAATTAGGGTATTTACTACAAGTTATGGCGAAATTAATATAGTGTGAATTTTGACAGACACATCAGCGTTCTTCAGGTCCAAAAAAATTGATGCAATGATGATTTTTTAATATTTTAACAGAGACATTTGTGTTCAGGTCATTTCCGGTATCTGACGCAATAATCTTAATCAACAATTGCGTGTGACCAGGAAAACTCAACTCGTACTTTTTGAAAAGGCTCTAGCTCAAAATTATGCCGGTTACCCCCCATATATGAGTTGTTGAGTTAGTAGTCATGGCTTTCATCTTCAAGTTGAAACCAAATTTCAAGTTACCAGTTTCTTATAACGTCAAGAAATATCCATTTTAAAAGTGTGCATTTCACGTGTAACCCTATGGGAGATGTATTTAGTGGTGTGCAACCTATACAGAGGGTCAAGGCGCTTTGACCTTCACCCCTGCATTGCTGTCTAAACTGACTTGCCGGCAATGATAACTAGACTTCTAGTTAAAATTGGTTCTAACACATATTATTACGGCCCGTACACTTCGTTCTTTTAGTATACACATCTGTTTCATCATGAAAGATCCGTCCGTTTGGTTAAATAAGCTACAATTATGATAATTAAAGTCATTATCTAGTTTTTTTATCTTTTTTTTTTTTTTTTTTTTTTTTTTTTAAAGAAGAAAACCGTATATTCCCTGCCCAAAAAAGTTAATTTGAAAAAATATTATGTTTGATTAATGATTTTCTTTTCGAGATATCGACGATTATGTAAATTTTTCTCCATAGAACTGTGTATAAATGCTCATTTTCTCCACCCCACTGTCTTTTAATGCAAGACCCTGCGACATTAAGACTTCTCGGACACATGCCATAGACGTAAATGATTACTTTAAACGATTTAAAGTTTATCATGTTTATTTATCGAAATGGCTAAGATATGAGGGTCTAAATTTCGCTAATAGGAACAAAATTTGGAGAAAACCTTTTTTTCTTAAATATCAAAAATATAATTTTAAACGAATTACGCTCTAGTGAGAAGAAAAAAAGATTTGAATACAAGTTTTGCATACTTCCGTAAACTCCCCTCTCAGAACGGCGCGGGGTCTAACATGATCTAAATTGTATTTAAAAAGACATATTTGAAGCAAGAGTTGAACGTAAGCGGTGGGGGGGGGGGGGCATAGTGTATATGGGGGGGGGGGGGGAGATAGGGCTTGGGGGGGGGGGGTAAATTGATTAAGCTGTGTCTACTGAATAGGTCAACCTCACAGAATGTCCTTGTAATTTCAATACTTCCATGCAAAATGTTTTACAACAAGTGATTAGCATAGTGCCGTATGCCTTTTTGATGAGGATCATGGTAACCAAAATCTACTTTTCTACTGACATAGCCAATATGGCGCACAATGTCTTTCACTGTTTTTTACCACTTTGAAGTCGTATATTTGATCAAAAATCATAACTACGCATTATGTTAAGTGCAAAAGATTAAGAAAATGAGGCAATATTAAAAAAAGTGTCTCCTTCAGGTTTCACACCACTAAATAACGTCTGGCCCTACCCCCTTTGAGGCAAAAGTCCAAAACCGGCCCGTTTCTATGCCGAAACGGGAGACCTATTCTAAATTACAGTTTAAAATTAGGGTATTTACTACAAGTTATGGCGAAATTAATATAGTGTGAATTTTGACAGACACATCAGCGTTCTTCAGGTCCAAAAAAATTGATGCAATGATGATTTTTTAATATTTTAACAGAGACATTTGTGTTCAGGTCATTTCCGGTATCTGACGCAATAATCTTAATCAACAATTGCGTGTGACCAGGAAAACTCAACTCGTACTTTTTGAAAAGGCTCTAGCTCAAAATTATGCCGGTTACCCCCCATATATGAGTTGTTGAGTTAGTAGTCATGGCTTTCATCTTCAAGTTGAAACCAAATTTCAAGTTACCAGTTTCTTATAACGTCAAGAAATATCCATTTTAAAAGTGTGCATTTCACGTGTAACCCTATGGGAGATGTATTTAGTGGTGTGCAACCTATACAGAGGGTCAAGGCGCTTTGACCTTCACCCCTGCATTGCTGTCTAAACTGACTTGCCGGCAATGATAACTAGACTTCTAGTTAAAATTGGTTCTAACACATATTATTACGGCCCGTACACTTCGTTCTTTTAGTATACACATCTGTTTCATCATGAAAGATCCGTCCGTTTGGTTAAATAAGCTACAATTATGATAATTAAAGTCATTATCTAGTTTTTTTATCTTTTTTTTTTTCTTAAATATCAAAAATATAATTTTAAACGAATTACGCTCTAGTGAGAAGAAAAAAAGATTTGAATACAAGTTTTGCATACTTCCGTAAACTCCCCTCTCAGAACGGCGCGGGGTCTAACATGATCTAAATTGTATTTAAAAAGACATATTTGAAGCAAGAGTTGAACGTAAGCGGTGGGGGGGGGGGGGGGCATAGTGTATATGGGGGGGGGGGGGAGATAGGGCTTGGGGGGGGGGGGTAAATTGATTAAGCTGTGTCTACTGAATAGGTCAACCTCACAGAATGTCCTTGTAATTTCAATACTTCCATGCAAAATGTTTTACAACAAGTGATTAGCATAGTGCCGTATGCCTTTTTGATGAGGATCATGGTAACCAAAATCTACTTTTCTACTGACATAGCCAATATGGCGCACAATGTCTTTCACTGTTTTTTACCACTTTGAAGTCGTATATTTGATCAAAAATCATAACTACGCATTATGTTAAGTGCAAAAGATTAAGAAAATGAGGCAATATTAAAAAAAGTGTCTCCTTCAGGTTTCACACCACTAAATAACGTCTGGCCCTACCCCCTTTGAGGCAAAAGTCCAAAACCGGCCCGTTTCTATGCCGAAACGGGAGACCTATTCTAAATTACAGTTTAAAATTAGGGTATTTACTACAAGTTATGGCGAAATTAATATAGTGTGAATTTTGACAGACACATCAGCGTTCTTCAGGTCCAAAAAAATTGATGCAATGATGATTTTTTAATATTTTAACAGAGACATTTGTGTTCAGGTCATTTCCGGTATCTGACGCAATAATCTTAATCAACAATTGCGTGTGACCAGGAAAACTCAACTCGTACTTTTTGAAAAGGCTCTAGCTCAAAATTATGCCGGTTACCCCCCATATATGAGTTGTTGAGTTAGTAGTCATGGCTTTCATCTTCAAGTTGAAACCAAATTTCAAGTTACCAGTTTCTTATAACGTCAAGAAATATCCATTTTAAAAGTGTGCATTTCACGTGTAACCCTATGGGAGATGTATTTAGTGGTGTGCAACCTATACAGAGGGTCAAGGCGCTTTGACCTTCACCCCTGCATTGCTGTCTAAACTGACTTGCCGGCAATGATAACTAGACTTCTAGTTAAAATTGGTTCTAACACATATTATTACGGCCCGTACACTTCGTTCTTTTAGTATACACATCTGTTTCATCATGAAAGATCCGTCCGTTTGGTTAAATAAGCTACAATTATGATAATTAAAGTCATTATCTAGTTTTTTTATCTTTTTTTTTTTTTTTTTTTTTTTTTTTTAAAGAAGAAAACCGTATATTCCCTGCCCAAAAAAGTTAATTTGAAAAAATATTATGTTTGATTAATGATTTTCTTTTCGAGATATCGACGATTATGTAAATTTTTCTCCATAGAACTGTGTATAAATGCTCATTTTCTCCACCCCACTGTCTTTTAATGCAAGACCCTGCGACATTAAGACTTCTCGGACACATGCCATAGACGTAAATGATTACTTTAAACGATTTAAAGTTTATCATGTTTATTTATCGAAATGGCTAAGATATGAGGGTCTAAATTTCGCTAATAGGAACAAAATTTGGAGAAAACCTTTTTTTCTTAAATATCAAAAATATAATTTTAAACGAATTACGCTCTAGTGAGAAGAAAAAAAGATTTGAATACAAGTTTTGCATACTTCCGTAAACTCCCCTCTCAGAACGGCGCGGGGTCTAACATGATCTAAATTGTATTTAAAAAGACATATTTGAAGCAAGAGTTGAACGTAAGCGGTGGGGGGGGGGGGGGCATAGTGTATATGGGGGGGGGGGGAGATAGGGCTTGGGGGGGGGGGGTAAATTGATTAAGCTGTGTCTACTGAATAGGTCAACCTCACAGAATGTCCTTGTAATTTCAATACTTCCATGCAAAATGTTTTACAACAAGTGATTAGCATAGTGCCGTATGCCTTTTTGATGAGGATCATGGTAACCAAAATCTACTTTTCTACTGACATAGCCAATATGGCGCACAATGTCTTTCACTGTTTTTTACCACTTTGAAGTCGTATATTTGATCAAAAATCATAACTACGCATTATGTTAAGTGCAAAAGATTAAGAAAATGAGGCAATATTAAAAAAAGTGTCTCCTTCAGGTTTCACACCACTAAATAACGTCTGGCCCTACCCCCTTTGAGGCAAAAGTCCAAAACCGGCCCGTTTCTATGCCGAAACGGGAGACCTATTCTAAATTACAGTTTAAAATTAGGGTATTTACTACAAGTTATGGCGAAATTAATATAGTGTGAATTTTGACAGACACATCAGCGTTCTTCAGGTCCAAAAAAATTGATGCAATGATGATTTTTTAATATTTTAACAGAGACATTTGTGTTCAGGTCATTTCCGGTATCTGACGCAATAATCTTAATCAACAATTGCGTGTGACCAGGAAAACTCAACTCGTACTTTTTGAAAAGGCTCTAGCTCAAAATTATGCCGGTTACCCCCCATATATGAGTTGTTGAGTTAGTAGTCATGGCTTTCATCTTCAAGTTGAAACCAAATTTCAAGTTACCAGTTTCTTATAACGTCAAGAAATATCCATTTTAAAAGTGTGCATTTCACGTGTAACCCTATGGGAGATGTATTTAGTGGTGTGCAACCTATACAGAGGGTCAAGGCGCTTTGACCTTCACCCCTGCATTGCTGTCTAAACTGACTTGCCGGCAATGATAACTAGACTTCTAGTTAAAATTGGTTCTAACACATATTATTACGGCCCGTACACTTCGTTCTTTTAGTATACACATCTGTTTCATCATGAAAGATCCGTCCGTTTGGTTAAATAAGCTACAATTATGATAATTAAAGTCATTATCTAGTTTTTTTATCTTTTTTTTTTTTTTTTTTTTTTTTTTTTAAAGAAGAAAACCGTATATTCCCTGCCCAAAAAAGTTAATTTGAAAAAATATTATGTTTGATTAATGATTTTCTTTTCGAGATATCGACGATTATGTAAATTTTTCTCCATAGAACTGTGTATAAATGCTCATTTTCTCCACCCCACTGTCTTTTAATGCAAGACCCTGCGACATTAAGACTTCTCGGACACATGCCATAGACGTAAATGATTACTTTAAACGATTTAAAGTTTATCATGTTTATTTATCGAAATGGCTAAGATATGAGGGTCTAAATTTCGCTAATAGGAACAAAATTTGGAGAAAACCTTTTTTTCTTAAATATCAAAAATATAATTTTAAACGAATTACGCTCTAGTGAGAAGAAAAAAAGATTTGAATACAAGTTTTGCATACTTCCGTAAACTCCCCTCTCAGAACGGCGCGGGGTCTAACATGATCTAAATTGTATTTAAAAAGACATATTTGAAGCAAGAGTTGAACGTAAGCGGTGGGGGGGGGGGGGGCATAGTGTATATGGGGGGGGGGGGAGATAGGGCTTGGGGGGGGGGGGTAAATTGATTAAGCTGTGTCTACTGAATAGGTCAACCTCACAGAATGTCCTTGTAATTTCAATACTTCCATGCAAAATGTTTTACAACAAGTGATTAGCATAGTGCCGTATGCCTTTTTGATGAGGATCATGGTAACCAAAATCTACTTTTCTACTGACATAGCCAATATGGCGCACAATGTCTTTCACTGTTTTTTACCACTTTGAAGTCGTATATTTGATCAAAAATCATAACTACGCATTATGTTAAGTGCAAAAGATTAAGAAAATGAGGCAATATTAAAAAAAGTGTCTCCTTCAGGTTTCACACCACTAAATAACGTCTGGCCCTACCCCCTTTGAGGCAAAAGTCCAAAACCGGCCCGTTTCTATGCCGAAACGGGAGACCTATTCTAAATTACAGTTTAAAATTAGGGTATTTACTACAAGTTATGGCGAAATTAATATAGTGTGAATTTTGACAGACACATCAGCGTTCTTCAGGTCCAAAAAAATTGATGCAATGATGATTTTTTAATATTTTAACAGAGACATTTGTGTTCAGGTCATTTCCGGTATCTGACGCAATAATCTTAATCAACAATTGCGTGTGACCAGGAAAACTCAACTCGTACTTTTTGAAAAGGCTCTAGCTCAAAATTATGCCGGTTACCCCCCATATATGAGTTGTTGAGTTAGTAGTCATGGCTTTCATCTTCAAGTTGAAACCAAATTTCAAGTTACCAGTTTCTTATAACGTCAAGAAATATCCATTTTAAAAGTGTGCATTTCACGTGTAACCCTATGGGAGATGTATTTAGTGGTGTGCAACCTATACAGAGGGTCAAGGCGCTTTGACCTTCACCCCTGCATTGCTGTCTAAACTGACTTGCCGGCAATGATAACTAGACTTCTAGTTAAAATTGGTTCTAACACATATTATTACGGCCCGTACACTTCGTTCTTTTAGTATACACATCTGTTTCATCATGAAAGATCCGTCCGTTTGGTTAAATAAGCTACAATTATGATAATTAAAGTCATTATCTAGTTTTTTTATCTTTTTTTTTTTTTTTTTTTTTTTTTTTTAAAGAAGAAAACCGTATATTCCCTGCCCAAAAAAGTTAATTTGAAAAAATATTATGTTTGATTAATGATTTTCTTTTCGAGATATCGACGATTATGTAAATTTTTCTCCATAGAACTGTGTATAAATGCTCATTTTCTCCACCCCACTGTCTTTTAATGCAAGACCCTGCGACATTAAGACTTCTCGGACACATGCCATAGACGTAAATGATTACTTTAAACGATTTAAAGTTTATCATGTTTATTTATCGAAATGGCTAAGATATGAGGGTCTAAATTTCGCTAATAGGAACAAAATTTGGAGAAAACCTTTTTTTCTTAAATATCAAAAATATAATTTTAAACGAATTACGCTCTAGTGAGAAGAAAAAAAGATTTGAATACAAGTTTTGCATACTTCCGTAAACTCCCCTCTCAGAACGGCGCGGGGTCTAACATGATCTAAATTGTATTTAAAAAGACATATTTGAAGCAAGAGTTGAACGTAAGCGGTGGGGGGGGGGGGGGCATAGTGTATATGGGGGGGGGGGGAGATAGGGCTTGGGGGGGGGGGGTAAATTGATTAAGCTGTGTCTACTGAATAGGTCAACCTCACAGAATGTCCTTGTAATTTCAATACTTCCATGCAAAATGTTTTACAACAAGTGATTAGCATAGTGCCGTATGCCTTTTTGATGAGGATCATGGTAACCAAAATCTACTTTTCTACTGACATAGCCAATATGGCGCACAATGTCTTTCACTGTTTTTTACCACTTTGAAGTCGTATATTTTGATCAAAAATCATAACTACGCATTATGTTAAGTGCAAAAGATTAAGAAAATGAGGCAATATTAAAAAAAGTGTCTCCTTCAGGTTTCACACCACTAAATAACGTCTGGCCCTACCCCCTTTGAGGCAAAAGTCCAAAACCGGCCCGTTTCTATGCCGAAACGGGAGACCTATTCTAAATTACAGTTTAAAATTAGGGTATTTACTACAAGTTATGGCGAAATTAATATAGTGTGAATTTTGACAGACACATCAGCGTTCTTCAGGTCCAAAAAAATTGATGCAATGATGATTTTTTAATATTTTAACAGAGACATTTGTGTTCAGGTCATTTCCGGTATCTGACGCAATAATCTTAATCAACAATTGCGTGTGACCAGGAAAACTCAACTCGTACTTTTTGAAAAGGCTCTAGCTCAAAATTATGCCGGTTACCCCCCATATATGAGTTGTTGAGTTAGTAGTCATGGCTTTCATCTTCAAGTTGAAACCAAATTTCAAGTTACCAGTTTCTTATAACGTCAAGAAATATCCATTTTAAAAGTGTGCATTTCACGTGTAACCCTATGGGAGATGTATTTAGTGGTGTGCAACCTATACAGAGGGTCAAGGCGCTTTGACCTTCACCCCTGCATTGCTGTCTAAACTGACTTGCCGGCAATGATAACTAGACTTCTAGTTAAAATTGGTTCTAACACATATTATTACGGCCCGTACACTTCGTTCTTTTAGTATACACATCTGTTTCATCATGAAAGATCCGTCCGTTTGGTTAAATAAGCTACAATTATGATAATTAAAGTCATTATCTAGTTTTTTTATCTTTTTTTTTTTTTTTTTTTTTTTTTTTTAAAGAAGAAAACCGTATATTCCCTGCCCAAAAAAGTTAATTTGAAAAAATATTATGTTTGATTAATGATTTTCTTTTCGAGATATCGACGATTATGTAAATTTTTCTCCATAGAACTGTGTATAAATGCTCATTTTCTCCACCCCACTGTCTTTTAATGCAAGACCCTGCGACATTAAGACTTCTCGGACACATGCCATAGACGTAAATGATTACTTTAAACGATTTAAAGTTTATCATGTTTATTTATCGAAATGGCTAAGATATGAGGGTCTAAATTTCGCTAATAGGAACAAAATTTGGAGAAAACCTTTTTTTCTTAAATATCAAAAATATAATTTTAAACGAATTACGCTCTAGTGAGAAGAAAAAAAGATTTGAATACAAGTTTTGCATACTTCCGTAAACTCCCCTCTCAGAACGGCGCGGGGTCTAACATGATCTAAATTGTATTTAAAAAGACATATTTGAAGCAAGAGTTGAACGTAAGCGGTGGGGGGGGGGGGGGCATAGTGTATATGGGGGGGGGGGGAGATAGGGCTTGGGGGGGGGGGGTAAATTGATTAAGCTGTGTCTACTGAATAGGTCAACCTCACAGAATGTCCTTGTAATTTCAATACTTCCATGCAAAATGTTTTACAACAAGTGATTAGCATAGTGCCGTATGCCTTTTTGATGAGGATCATGGTAACCAAAATCTACTTTTCTACTGACATAGCCAATATGGCGCACAATGTCTTTCACTGTTTTTTACCACTTTGAAGTCGTATATTTGATCAAAAATCATAACTACGCATTATGTTAAGTGCAAAAGATTAAGAAAATGAGGCAATATTAAAAAAAGTGTCTCCTTCAGGTTTCACACCACTAAATAACGTCTGGCCCTACCCCCTTTGAGGCAAAAGTCCAAAACCGGCCCGTTTCTATGCCGAAACGGGAGACCTATTCTAAATTACAGTTTAAAATTAGGGTATTTACTACAAGTTATGGCGAAATTAATATAGTGTGAATTTTGACAGACACATCAGCGTTCTTCAGGTCCAAAAAAATTGATGCAATGATGATTTTTTAATATTTTAACAGAGACATTTGTGTTCAGGTCATTTCCGGTATCTGACGCAATAATCTTAATCAACAATTGCGTGTGACCAGGAAAACTCAACTCGTACTTTTTGAAAAGGCTCTAGCTCAAAATTATGCCGGTTACCCCCCATATATGAGTTGTTGAGTTAGTAGTCATGGCTTTCATCTTCAAGTTGAAACCAAATTTCAAGTTACCAGTTTCTTATAACGTCAAGAAATATCCATTTTAAAAGTGTGCATTTCACGTGTAACCCTATGGGAGATGTATTTAGTGGTGTGCAACCTATACAGAGGGTCAAGGCGCTTTGACCTTCACCCCTGCATTGCTGTCTAAACTGACTTGCCGGCAATGATAACTAGACTTCTAGTTAAAATTGGTTCTAACACATATTATTACGGCCCGTACACTTCGTTCTTTTAGTATACACATCTGTTTCATCATGAAAGATCCGTCCGTTTGGTTAAATAAGCTACAATTATGATAATTAAAGTCATTATCTAGTTTTTTTATCTTTTTTTTTTTTTTTTTTTTTTTTTTTTAAAGAAGAAAACCGTATATTCCCTGCCCAAAAAAGTTAATTTGAAAAAATATTATGTTTGATTAATGATTTTCTTTTCGAGATATCGACGATTATGTAAATTTTTCTCCATAGAACTGTGTATAAATGCTCATTTTCTCCACCCCACTGTCTTTTAATGCAAGACCCTGCGACATTAAGACTTCTCGGACACATGCCATAGACGTAAATGATTACTTTAAACGATTTAAAGTTTATCATGTTTATTTATCGAAATGGCTAAGATATGAGGGTCTAAATTTCGCTAATAGGAACAAAATTTGGAGAAAACCTTTTTTTCTTAAATATCAAAAATATAATTTTAAACGAATTACGCTCTAGTGAGAAGAAAAAAAGATTTGAATACAAGTTTTGCATACTTCCGTAAACTCCCCTCTCAGAACGGCGCGGGGTCTAACATGATCTAAATTGTATTTAAAAAGACATATTTGAAGCAAGAGTTGAACGTAAGCGGTGGGGGGGGGGGGGGCATAGTGTATATGGGGGGGGGGGGAGATAGGGCTTGGGGGGGGGGGGTAAATTGATTAAGCTGTGTCTACTGAATAGGTCAACCTCACAGAATGTCCTTGTAATTTCAATACTTCCATGCAAAATGTTTTACAACAAGTGATTAGCATAGTGCCGTATGCCTTTTTGATGAGGATCATGGTAACCAAAATCTACTTTTCTACTGACATAGCCAATATGGCGCACAATGTCTTTCACTGTTTTTTACCACTTTGAAGTCGTATATTTGATCAAAAATCATAACTACGCATTATGTTAAGTGCAAAAGATTAAGAAAATGAGGCAATATTAAAAAAAGTGTCTCCTTCAGGTTTCACACCACTAAATAACGTCTGGCCCTACCCCCTTTGAGGCAAAAGTCCAAAACCGGCCCGTTTCTATGCCGAAACGGGAGACCTATTCTAAATTACAGTTTAAAATTAGGGTATTTACTACAAGTTATGGCGAAATTAATATAGTGTGAATTTTGACAGACACATCAGCGTTCTTCAGGTCCAAAAAAATTGATGCAATGATGATTTTTTAATATTTTAACAGAGACATTTGTGTTCAGGTCATTTCCGGTATCTGACGCAATAATCTTAATCAACAATTGCGTGTGACCAGGAAAACTCAACTCGTACTTTTTGAAAAGGCTCTAGCTCAAAATTATGCCGGTTACCCCCCATATATGAGTTGTTGAGTTAGTAGTCATGGCTTTCATCTTCAAGTTGAAACCAAATTTCAAGTTACCAGTTTCTTATAACGTCAAGAAATATCCATTTTAAAAGTGTGCATTTCACGTGTAACCCTATGGGAGATGTATTTAGTGGTGTGCAACCTATACAGAGGGTCAAGGCGCTTTGACCTTCACCCCTGCATTGCTGTCTAAACTGACTTGCCGGCAATGATAACTAGACTTCTAGTTAAAATTGGTTCTAACACATATTATTACGGCCCGTACACTTCGTTCTTTTAGTATACACATCTGTTTCATCATGAAAGATCCGTCCGTTTGGTTAAATAAGCTACAATTATGATAATTAAAGTCATTATCTAGTTTTTTTATCTTTTTTTTTTTTTTTTTTTTTTTTTTTTAAAGAAGAAAACCGTATATTCCCTGCCCAAAAAAGTTAATTTGAAAAAATATTATGTTTGATTAATGATTTTCTTTTCGAGATATCGACGATTATGTAAATTTTTCTCCATAGAACTGTGTATAAATGCTCATTTTCTCCACCCCACTGTCTTTTAATGCAAGACCCTGCGACATTAAGACTTCTCGGACACATGCCATAGACGTAAATGATTACTTTAAACGATTTAAAGTTTATCATGTTTATTTATCGAAATGGCTAAGATATGAGGGTCTAAATTTCGCTAATAGGAACAAAATTTGGAGAAAACCTTTTTTTCTTAAATATCAAAAATATAATTTTAAACGAATTACGCTCTAGTGAGAAGAAAAAAAGATTTGAATACAAGTTTTGCATACTTCCGTAAACTCCCCTCTCAGAACGGCGCGGGGTCTAACATGATCTAAATTGTATTTAAAAAGACATATTTGAAGCAAGAGTTGAACGTAAGCGGTGGGGGGGGGGGGGGCATAGTGTATATGGGGGGGGGGGAGATAGGGCTTGGGGGGGGGGGGTAAATTGATTAAGCTGTGTCTACTGAATAGGTCAACCTCACAGAATGTCCTTGTAATTTCAATACTTCCATGCAAAATGTTTTACAACAAGTGATTAGCATAGTGCCGTATGCCTTTTTGATGAGGATCATGGTAACCAAAATCTACTTTTCTACTGACATAGCCAATATGGCGCACAATGTCTTTCACTGTTTTTTACCACTTTGAAGTCGTATATTTGATCAAAAATCATAACTACGCATTATGTTAAGTGCAAAAGATTAAGAAAATGAGGCAATATTAAAAAAAGTGTCTCCTTCAGGTTTCACACCACTAAATAACGTCTGGCCCTACCCCCTTTGAGGCAAAAGTCCAAAACCGGCCCGTTTCTATGCCGAAACGGGAGACCTATTCTAAATTACAGTTTAAAATTAGGGTATTTACTACAAGTTATGGCGAAATTAATATAGTGTGAATTTTGACAGACACATCAGCGTTCTTCAGGTCCAAAAAAATTGATGCAATGATGATTTTTTAATATTTTAACAGAGACATTTGTGTTCAGGTCATTTCCGGTATCTGACGCAATAATCTTAATCAACAATTGCGTGTGACCAGGAAAACTCAACTCGTACTTTTTGAAAAGGCTCTAGCTCAAAATTATGCCGGTTACCCCCCATATATGAGTTGTTGAGTTAGTAGTCATGGCTTTCATCTTCAAGTTGAAACCAAATTTCAAGTTACCAGTTTCTTATAACGTCAAGAAATATCCATTTTAAAAGTGTGCATTTCACGTGTAACCCTATGGGAGATGTATTTAGTGGTGTGCAACCTATACAGAGGGTCAAGGCGCTTTGACCTTCACCCCTGCATTGCTGTCTAAACTGACTTGCCGGCAATGATAACTAGACTTCTAGTTAAAATTGGTTCTAACACATATTATTACGGCCCGTACACTTCGTTCTTTTAGTATACACATCTGTTTCATCATGAAAGATCCGTCCGTTTGGTTAAATAAGCTACAATTATGATAATTAAAGTCATTATCTAGTTTTTTTATCTTTTTTTTTTTTTTTTTTTTTTTTTTTTAAAGAAGAAAACCGTATATTCCCTGCCCAAAAAAGTTAATTTGAAAAAATATTATGTTTGATTAATGATTTTCTTTTCGAGATATCGACGATTATGTAAATTTTTCTCCATAGAACTGTGTATAAATGCTCATTTTCTCCACCCCACTGTCTTTTAATGCAAGACCCTGCGACATTAAGACTTCTCGGACACATGCCATAGACGTAAATGATTACTTTAAACGATTTAAAGTTTATCATGTTTATTTATCGAAATGGCTAAGATATGAGGGTCTAAATTTCGCTAATAGGAACAAAATTTGGAGAAAACCTTTTTTTCTTAAATATCAAAAATATAATTTTAAACGAATTACGCTCTAGTGAGAAGAAAAAAAGATTTGAATACAAGTTTTGCATACTTCCGTAAACTCCCCTCTCAGAACGGCGCGGGGTCTAACATGATCTAAATTGTATTTAAAAAGACATATTTGAAGCAAGAGTTGAACGTAAGCGGTGGGGGGGGGGGGGGCATAGTGTATATGGGGGGGGGGGGAGATAGGGCTTGGGGGGGGGGGGTAAATTGATTAAGCTGTGTCTACTGAATAGGTCAACCTCACAGAATGTCCTTGTAATTTCAATACTTCCATGCAAAATGTTTTACAACAAGTGATTAGCATAGTGCCGTATGCCTTTTTGATGAGGATCATGGTAACCAAAATCTACTTTTCTACTGACATAGCCAATATGGCGCACAATGTCTTTCACTGTTTTTTACCACTTTGAAGTCGTATATTTGATCAAAAATCATAACTACGCATTATGTTAAGTGCAAAAGATTAAGAAAATGAGGCAATATTAAAAAAAGTGTCTCCTTCAGGTTTCACACCACTAAATAACGTCTGGCCCTACCCCCTTTGAGGCAAAAGTCCAAAACCGGCCCGTTTCTATGCCGAAACGGGAGACCTATTCTAAATTACAGTTTAAAATTAGGGTATTTACTACAAGTTATGGCGAAATTAATATAGTGTGAATTTTGACAGACACATCAGCGTTCTTCAGGTCCAAAAAAATTGATGCAATGATGATTTTTTAATATTTTAACAGAGACATTTGTGTTCAGGTCATTTCCGGTATCTGACGCAATAATCTTAATCAACAATTGCGTGTGACCAGGAAAACTCAACTCGTACTTTTTGAAAAGGCTCTAGCTCAAAATTATGCCGGTTACCCCCCATATATGAGTTGTTGAGTTAGTAGTCATGGCTTTCATCTTCAAGTTGAAACCAAATTTCAAGTTACCAGTTTCTTATAACGTCAAGAAATATCCATTTTAAAAGTGTGCATTTCACGTGTAACCCTATGGGAGATGTATTTAGTGGTGTGCAACCTATACAGAGGGTCAAGGCGCTTTGACCTTCACCCCTGCATTGCTGTCTAAACTGACTTGCCGGCAATGATAACTAGACTTCTAGTTAAAATTGGTTCTAACACATATTATTACGGCCCGTACACTTCGTTCTTTTAGTATACACATCTGTTTCATCATGAAAGATCCGTCCGTTTGGTTAAATAAGCTACAATTATGATAATTAAAGTCATTATCTAGTTTTTTTATCTTTTTTTTTTTTTTTTTTTTTTTTTTTTAAAGAAGAAAACCGTATATTCCCTGCCCAAAAAAGTTAATTTGAAAAAATATTATGTTTGATTAATGATTTTCTTTTCGAGATATCGACGATTATGTAAATTTTTCTCCATAGAACTGTGTATAAATGCTCATTTTCTCCACCCCACTGTCTTTTAATGCAAGACCCTGCGACATTAAGACTTCTCGGACACATGCCATAGACGTAAATGATTACTTTAAACGATTTAAAGTTTATCATGTTTATTTATCGAAATGGCTAAGATATGAGGGTCTAAATTTCGCTAATAGGAACAAAATTTGGAGAAAACCTTTTTTTCTTAAATATCAAAAATATAATTTTAAACGAATTACGCTCTAGTGAGAAGAAAAAAAGATTTGAATACAAGTTTTGCATACTTCCGTAAACTCCCCTCTCAGAACGGCGCGGGGTCTAACATGATCTAAATTGTATTTAAAAAGACATATTTGAAGCAAGAGTTGAACGTAAGCGGTGGGGGGGGGGGGGGCATAGTGTATATGGGGGGGGGGGGAGATAGGGCTTGGGGGGGGGGGGTAAATTGATTAAGCTGTGTCTACTGAATAGGTCAACCTCACAGAATGTCCTTGTAATTTCAATACTTCCATGCAAAATGTTTTACAACAAGTGATTAGCATAGTGCCGTATGCCTTTTTGATGAGGATCATGGTAACCAAAATCTACTTTTCTACTGACATAGCCAATATGGCGCACAATGTCTTTCACTGTTTTTTACCACTTTGAAGTCGTATATTTGATCAAAAATCATAACTACGCATTATGTTAAGTGCAAAAGATTAAGAAAATGAGGCAATATTAAAAAAAGTGTCTCCTTCAGGTTTCACACCACTAAATAACGTCTGGCCCTACCCCCTTTGAGGCAAAAGTCCAAAACCGGCCCGTTTCTATGCCGAAACGGGAGACCTATTCTAAATTACAGTTTAAAATTAGGGTATTTACTACAAGTTATGGCGAAATTAATATAGTGTGAATTTTGACAGACACATCAGCGTTCTTCAGGTCCAAAAAAATTGATGCAATGATGATTTTTTAATATTTTAACAGAGACATTTGTGTTCAGGTCATTTCCGGTATCTGACGCAATAATCTTAATCAACAATTGCGTGTGACCAGGAAAACTCAACTCGTACTTTTTGAAAAGGCTCTAGCTCAAAATTATGCCGGTTACCCCCCATATATGAGTTGTTGAGTTAGTAGTCATGGCTTTCATCTTCAAGTTGAAACCAAATTTCAAGTTACCAGTTTCTTATAACGTCAAGAAATATCCATTTTAAAAGTGTGCATTTCACGTGTAACCCTATGGGAGATGTATTTAGTGGTGTGCAACCTATACAGAGGGTCAAGGCGCTTTGACCTTCACCCCTGCATTGCTGTCTAAACTGACTTGCCGGCAATGATAACTAGACTTCTAGTTAAAATTGGTTCTAACACATATTATTACGGCCCGTACACTTCGTTCTTTTAGTATACACATCTGTTTCATCATGAAAGATCCGTCCGTTTGGTTAAATAAGCTACAATTATGATAATTAAAGTCATTATCTAGTTTTTTTATCTTTTTTTTTTTTTTTTTTTTTTTTTTTTAAAGAAGAAAACCGTATATTCCCTGCCCAAAAAAGTTAATTTGAAAAAATATTATGTTTGATTAATGATTTTCTTTTCGAGATATCGACGATTATGTAAATTTTTCTCCATAGAACTGTGTATAAATGCTCATTTTCTCCACCCCACTGTCTTTTAATGCAAGACCCTGCGACATTAAGACTTCTCGGACACATGCCATAGACGTAAATGATTACTTTAAACGATTTAAAGTTTATCATGTTTATTTATCGAAATGGCTAAGATATGAGGGTCTAAATTTCGCTAATAGGAACAAAATTTGGAGAAAACCTTTTTTTCTTAAATATCAAAAATATAATTTTAAACGAATTACGCTCTAGTGAGAAGAAAAAAAGATTTGAATACAAGTTTTGCATACTTCCGTAAACTCCCCTCTCAGAACGGCGCGGGGTCTAACATGATCTAAATTGTATTTAAAAAGACATATTTGAAGCAAGAGTTGAACGTAAGCGGTGGGGGGGGGGGGGGGCATAGTGTATATGGGGGGGGGGGGAGATAGGGCTTGGGGGGGGGGGGTAAATTGATTAAGCTGTGTCTACTGAATAGGTCAACCTCACAGAATGTCCTTGTAATTTCAATACTTCCATGCAAAATGTTTTACAACAAGTGATTAGCATAGTGCCGTATGCCTTTTTGATGAGGATCATGGTAACCAAAATCTACTTTTCTACTGACATAGCCAATATGGCGCACAATGTCTTTCACTGTTTTTTACCACTTTGAAGTCGTATATTTGATCAAAAATCATAACTACGCATTATGTTAAGTGCAAAAGATTAAGAAAATGAGGCAATATTAAAAAAAGTGTCTCCTTCAGGTTTCACACCACTAAATAACGTCTGGCCCTACCCCCTTTGAGGCAAAAGTCCAAAACCGGCCCGTTTCTATGCCGAAACGGGAGACCTATTCTAAATTACAGTTTAAAATTAGGGTATTTACTACAAGTTATGGCGAAATTAATATAGTGTGAATTTTGACAGACACATCAGCGTTCTTCAGGTCCAAAAAAATTGATGCAATGATGATTTTTTAATATTTTAACAGAGACATTTGTGTTCAGGTCATTTCCGGTATCTGACGCAATAATCTTAATCAACAATTGCGTGTGACCAGGAAAACTCAACTCGTACTTTTTGAAAAGGCTCTAGCTCAAAATTATGCCGGTTACCCCCCATATATGAGTTGTTGAGTTAGTAGTCATGGCTTTCATCTTCAAGTTGAAACCAAATTTCAAGTTACCAGTTTCTTATAACGTCAAGAAATATCCATTTTAAAAGTGTGCATTTCACGTGTAACCCTATGGGAGATGTATTTAGTGGTGTGCAACCTATACAGAGGGTCAAGGCGCTTTGACCTTCACCCCTGCATTGCTGTCTAAACTGACTTGCCGGCAATGATAACTAGACTTCTAGTTAAAATTGGTTCTAACACATATTATTACGGCCCGTACACTTCGTTCTTTTAGTATACACATCTGTTTCATCATGAAAGATCCGTCCGTTTGGTTAAATAAGCTACAATTATGATAATTAAAGTCATTATCTAGTTTTTTTATCTTTTTTTTTTTTTTTTTTTTTTTTTTTTAAAGAAGAAAACCGTATATTCCCTGCCCAAAAAAGTTAATTTGAAAAAATATTATGTTTGATTAATGATTTTCTTTTCGAGATATCGACGATTATGTAAATTTTTCTCCATAGAACTGTGTATAAATGCTCATTTTCTCCACCCCACTGTCTTTTAATGCAAGACCCTGCGACATTAAGACTTCTCGGACACATGCCATAGACGTAAATGATTACTTTAAACGATTTAAAGTTTATCATGTTTATTTATCGAAATGGCTAAGATATGAGGGTCTAAATTTCGCTAATAGGAACAAAATTTGGAGAAAACCTTTTTTTCTTAAATATCAAAAATATAATTTTAAACGAATTACGCTCTAGTGAGAAGAAAAAAAGATTTGAATACAAGTTTTGCATACTTCCGTAAACTCCCCTCTCAGAACGGCGCGGGGTCTAACATGATCTAAATTGTATTTAAAAAGACATATTTGAAGCAAGAGTTGAACGTAAGCGGTGGGGGGGGGGGGGGCATAGTGTATATGGGGGGGGGGGGAGATAGGGCTTGGGGGGGGGGGGTAAATTGATTAAGCTGTGTCTACTGAATAGGTCAACCTCACAGAATGTCCTTGTAATTTCAATACTTCCATGCAAAATGTTTTACAACAAGTGATTAGCATAGTGCCGTATGCCTTTTTGATGAGGATCATGGTAACCAAAATCTACTTTTCTACTGACATAGCCAATATGGCGCACAATGTCTTTCACTGTTTTTTACCACTTTGAAGTCGTATATTTGATCAAAAATCATAACTACGCATTATGTTAAGTGCAAAAGATTAAGAAAATGAGGCAATATTAAAAAAAGTGTCTCCTTCAGGTTTCACACCACTAAATAACGTCTGGCCCTACCCCCTTTGAGGCAAAAGTCCAAAACCGGCCCGTTTCTATGCCGAAACGGGAGACCTATTCTAAATTACAGTTTAAAATTAGGGTATTTACTACAAGTTATGGCGAAATTAATATAGTGTGAATTTTGACAGACACATCAGCGTTCTTCAGGTCCAAAAAAATTGATGCAATGATGATTTTTTAATATTTTAACAGAGACATTTGTGTTCAGGTCATTTCCGGTATCTGACGCAATAATCTTAATCAACAATTGCGTGTGACCAGGAAAACTCAACTCGTACTTTTTGAAAAGGCTCTAGCTCAAAATTATGCCGGTTACCCCCCATATATGAGTTGTTGAGTTAGTAGTCATGGCTTTCATCTTCAAGTTGAAACCAAATTTCAAGTTACCAGTTTCTTATAACGTCAAGAAATATCCATTTTAAAAGTGTGCATTTCACGTGTAACCCTATGGGAGATGTATTTAGTGGTGTGCAACCTATACAGAGGGTCAAGGCGCTTTGACCTTCACCCCTGCATTGCTGTCTAAACTGACTTGCCGGCAATGATAACTAGACTTCTAGTTAAAATTGGTTCTAACACATATTATTACGGCCCGTACACTTCGTTCTTTTAGTATACACATCTGTTTCATCATGAAAGATCCGTCCGTTTGGTTAAATAAGCTACAATTATGATAATTAAAGTCATTATCTAGTTTTTTTATCTTTTTTTTTTTTTTTTTTTTTTTTTTTTAAAGAAGAAAACCGTATATTCCCTGCCCAAAAAAGTTAATTTGAAAAAATATTATGTTTGATTAATGATTTTCTTTTCGAGATATCGACGATTATGTAAATTTTTCTCCATAGAACTGTGTATAAATGCTCATTTTCTCCACCCCACTGTCTTTTAATGCAAGACCCTGCGACATTAAGACTTCTCGGACACATGCCATAGACGTAAATGATTACTTTAAACGATTTAAAGTTTATCATGTTTATTTATCGAAATGGCTAAGATATGAGGGTCTAAATTTCGCTAATAGGAACAAAATTTGGAGAAAACCTTTTTTTCTTAAATATCAAAAATATAATTTTAAACGAATTACGCTCTAGTGAGAAGAAAAAAAGATTTGAATACAAGTTTTGCATACTTCCGTAAACTCCCCTCTCAGAACGGCGCGGGGTCTAACATGATCTAAATTGTATTTAAAAAGACATATTTGAAGCAAGAGTTGAACGTAAGCGGTGGGGGGGGGGGGGGGCATAGTGTATATGGGGGGGGGGGGAGATAGGGCTTGGGGGGGGGGGGTAAATTGATTAAGCTGTGTCTACTGAATAGGTCAACCTCACAGAATGTCCTTGTAATTTCAATACTTCCATGCAAAATGTTTTACAACAAGTGATTAGCATAGTGCCGTATGCCTTTTTGATGAGGATCATGGTAACCAAAATCTACTTTTCTACTGACATAGCCAATATGGCGCACAATGTCTTTCACTGTTTTTTACCACTTTGAAGTCGTATATTTGATCAAAAATCATAACTACGCATTATGTTAAGTGCAAAAGATTAAGAAAATGAGGCAATATTAAAAAAAGTGTCTCCTTCAGGTTTCACACCACTAAATAACGTCTGGCCCTACCCCCTTTGAGGCAAAAGTCCAAAACCGGCCCGTTTCTATGCCGAAACGGGAGACCTATTCTAAATTACAGTTTAAAATTAGGGTATTTACTACAAGTTATGGCGAAATTAATATAGTGTGAATTTTGACAGACACATCAGCGTTCTTCAGGTCCAAAAAAATTGATGCAATGATGATTTTTTAATATTTTAACAGAGACATTTGTGTTCAGGTCATTTCCGGTATCTGACGCAATAATCTTAATCAACAATTGCGTGTGACCAGGAAAACTCAACTCGTACTTTTTGAAAAGGCTCTAGCTCAAAATTATGCCGGTTACCCCCCATATATGAGTTGTTGAGTTAGTAGTCATGGCTTTCATCTTCAAGTTGAAACCAAATTTCAAGTTACCAGTTTCTTATAACGTCAAGAAATATCCATTTTAAAAGTGTGCATTTCACGTGTAACCCTATGGGAGATGTATTTAGTGGTGTGCAACCTATACAGAGGGTCAAGGCGCTTTGACCTTCACCCCTGCATTGCTGTCTAAACTGACTTGCCGGCAATGATAACTAGACTTCTAGTTAAAATTGGTTCTAACACATATTATTACGGCCCGTACACTTCGTTCTTTTAGTATACACATCTGTTTCATCATGAAAGATCCGTCCGTTTGGTTAAATAAGCTACAATTATGATAATTAAAGTCATTATCTAGTTTTTTTATCTTTTTTTTTTTTTTTTTTTTTTTTTTTTAAAGAAGAAAACCGTATATTCCCTGCCCAAAAAAGTTAATTTGAAAAAATATTATGTTTGATTAATGATTTTCTTTTCGAGATATCGACGATTATGTAAATTTTTCTCCATAGAACTGTGTATAAATGCTCATTTTCTCCACCCCACTGTCTTTTAATGCAAGACCCTGCGACATTAAGACTTCTCGGACACATGCCATAGACGTAAATGATTACTTTAAACGATTTAAAGTTTATCATGTTTATTTATCGAAATGGCTAAGATATGAGGGTCTAAATTTCGCTAATAGGAACAAAATTTGGAGAAAACCTTTTTTTCTTAAATATCAAAAATATAATTTTAAACGAATTACGCTCTAGTGAGAAGAAAAAAAGATTTGAATACAAGTTTTGCATACTTCCGTAAACTCCCCTCTCAGAACGGCGCGGGGTCTAACATGATCTAAATTGTATTTAAAAAGACATATTTGAAGCAAGAGTTGAACGTAAGCGGTGGGGGGGGGGGGGGCATAGTGTATATGGGGGGGGGGGGAGATAGGGCTTGGGGGGGGGGGGTAAATTGATTAAGCTGTGTCTACTGAATAGGTCAACCTCACAGAATGTCCTTGTAATTTCAATACTTCCATGCAAAATGTTTTACAACAAGTGATTAGCATAGTGCCGTATGCCTTTTTGATGAGGATCATGGTAACCAAAATCTACTTTTCTACTGACATAGCCAATATGGCGCACAATGTCTTTCACTGTTTTTTACCACTTTGAAGTCGTATATTTGATCAAAAATCATAACTACGCATTATGTTAAGTGCAAAAGATTAAGAAAATGAGGCAATATTAAAAAAAGTGTCTCCTTCAGGTTTCACACCACTAAATAACGTCTGGCCCTACCCCCTTTGAGGCAAAAGTCCAAAACCGGCCCGTTTCTATGCCGAAACGGGAGACCTATTCTAAATTACAGTTTAAAATTAGGGTATTTACTACAAGTTATGGCGAAATTAATATAGTGTGAATTTTGACAGACACATCAGCGTTCTTCAGGTCCAAAAAAATTGATGCAATGATGATTTTTTAATATTTTAACAGAGACATTTGTGTTCAGGTCATTTCCGGTATCTGACGCAATAATCTTAATCAACAATTGCGTGTGACCAGGAAAACTCAACTCGTACTTTTTGAAAAGGCTCTAGCTCAAAATTATGCCGGTTACCCCCCATATATGAGTTGTTGAGTTAGTAGTCATGGCTTTCATCTTCAAGTTGAAACCAAATTTCAAGTTACCAGTTTCTTATAACGTCAAGAAATATCCATTTTAAAAGTGTGCATTTCACGTGTAACCCTATGGGAGATGTATTTAGTGGTGTGCAACCTATACAGAGGGTCAAGGCGCTTTGACCTTCACCCCTGCATTGCTGTCTAAACTGACTTGCCGGCAATGATAACTAGACTTCTAGTTAAAATTGGTTCTAACACATATTATTACGGCCCGTACACTTCGTTCTTTTAGTATACACATCTGTTTCATCATGAAAGATCCGTCCGTTTGGTTAAATAAGCTACAATTA
>JAYJML010000628.1:0-20000 GCA_035610835.1 Ophiura sarsii
TTAAACTATTAACATTTATCTTAAATATCATGCAAGAAAATTCTAGTTTAATTATTAACATTTTGATTGACATATATCGCAATGATTCTTGTTCTACCTCATAAAAAGTCTATATTTTCTGAAAGGTAATCTCACAAGAAATCCAAATATGCTATTGGAATTTGCAAAGTAAATACACTTTACTAAATACAATGGCAGCGTGAGGTGAACACACGGTGTTGAGTCGGCTCGAGACTAAATTCATGATATAGCTATATTTATAGAGTCACCAAGCTTTTTAGTACTTGTAATGGACATGTAACGACGTTGCGATAGTTTTTAGACATTCAAGGATCACATACGAGAACCAGAAGTGCTAAAATTAATGCAGAAAAGATGAACCAGAGAACTTTATTTGTTGGGAGTGGCTGTTTTTAATAATAATTCAACCAACATGCTTATATAGGCTTTTTAAGCCTGGCCCGAGCAATTTGTTTGAGTCTGGTCCCTTCAGGACCCAAGCGTGTGTCTGTACGGACCGACCGTGTAAACAAACAAACAAACAAACAAAGCACATGTTGGCGTACAATGACGTATAGACGGCGGCGAACGTAGGAGGGGGGGGGGGGGGGGGGGGGGGGGTGCGGAAGTATGCCGAACTTGAATTCAAAATATTTTGAATCAACTCTACGCGGCGGCGGCGGCGGCGGCGGTGTGTCTTAGAATAAAAAATGTCTTTTTAAATACTATTTAGATCATGTTGGACCCCGCGCCGTTCGGAGAGGGGGTTTACGGAAGTATGCAAAACTTACATTCAAAATCTTTTTTTGTTCTCATTAGAGCGTAATACATTTAAAATTATATTTTTGATATTAAAAAAAAAAAAAAATCTCCAAATTTTGTTCCTAATAGCGAAAATTAGACCCTCGTATTTCTGCCATTTCGATAAATAAACATGATAAACTTTAAATCGTTTAAAGTAATCATTAACGTCTGTGGCACGTGTCCGAGAAGTCTTAATGTCGCAGGGTCTTGCATTAAAAGACAGTGGGGTGGAGAAAATGAGCATTTATACACAGCTCTATGGAGAAAAATTTACATAATCGTCGATAACTCGAAAATCATTAATAGAACATAATATTTTTTCAAATTAACTTTTTTGGGCAGACAATATACGGTTCTTTTCTTTAAAAAAAAAAAAAAAAAAAAAAGATAAAAAAAACTAGATAATGACTTCAATTAGTCCTACTTTGCTGATGTCAAATTGACTGGAATTTAGTTATATTTCATGTATCATCACACCCATCTCGATCCTAAAACCACCATCCCCGCCGGAACACACAACATCAACCCGCCCACCACTACCCGCACCAGCTACATTGCGGGGGTATTTGTGTTTGTGCGCTGTGGAGTACACAATGAGTATAAATATACATTTTGGGAGTTGGATTTTTTGTTGGTACAGGAGTGCACTACGGGGGTAATTATTTGTACTGTGGGGGTATTTTTGTATGTACATTGTGGGAGTTGACTAGATAGATGGCGCCATTCATATAGTCGGGTGGCAAAGTGTATGTTTTAAGATGATAAATAACACACAAAAAACAAACAAATCGTTCTGGGGTATATTTGTTGTTGCTTTTAACACGCTCACAGTATCCTCATATACCATACACGCTCACAGTATCCTCATATACCATGTGGAAACTGTTCATTGTGGGGGTACGCCCACAATGCCGAAATACTCCCACAATGTCAAATCATACTCATATCTACACCCACAATGTACCTCTTATAAGTACATGTTGGCGTACAATGACGTATAGACGGCGGCGAACGTAGGAGGGGGGGGGGGGGGGGGGGGGGGGGGGGTGCGGAAGTATGCCGAACTTGAATTCAAAATATTTTGAATCAACTCTACGCGGCGGCGGCGGCGGCGGCGGCGGCGGCGGTGTGTCTTAGAATAAAAAATGTCTTTTTAAATACTATTTAGATCATGTTGGACCCCGCGCCGTTCGGAGAGGGGGTTTACGGAAGTATGCAAAACTTACATTCAAAATCTTTTTTTGTTCTCATTAGAGCGTAATACGTTTTAAAATTATATTTTGATATTTAAAAAAAAAAAAAAAATCTCCAAATTTTGTTCCTATAGCGAAAATTAGACCCTCGTATTTCTGCCATTTCGATAAATAAACATGATAAACTTTAAATCGTTTAAAGTAATCATTAACGTCTGTGGCACGTGTCCGAGAAGTCTTAATGTCGCAGGGTCTTGCATTAAAAGACAGTGGGGTGGAGAAAATGAGCATTTATACACAGCTCTATGGAGAAAATTTACATAATCGTCGATAACTCGAAAAGAAAATCATTAATAGAACATAATATTTTTTCAAATAACTTTTTGGGGCAGACAATATACGGTTCTTTTCTTTAAAAAAAAAAAAAAAAAAAAAAAGATAAAAAACTAGATAATGACTTCAATTAGTCCTACTTTGCTGAATGTCAAATTGACTGGAATTTAGTTATATTTCATGTATCATCACACCCATCTCGATCCTAAAAACCACCATCCCGCCGGAACACACAACATCAACCCGCCCACTAATACCCGCACCAGCTACATTGCGGGGGTATTTGTGTTTGTGCGCTGTGGAGTACACAATGAGTATAATATACATTTTGGGAGTTGGATTTTTTGTTGGTACAGGAGTGCACTACGGGGTAATTATTTGTACTGTGGGGGTATTTTTGTATGTACATTGTGGGAGTTGACTAGATAGATGGCGCCATTCATATAGTCGGGTGGCAAAGTGTATGTTTTAAGATGACAAATAACACACAAAAAACAAACAAATCGTTCTGGGGTATATTTGTTGTTGCTTTTAACACGCTCACAGTATCCTCATATACCATTTGGAAACTGTTCATTGTGGGGGTACGCCCACAATGCCGAAATACTCCCACAATGTCAAATCATACTCATATCTACACCCACAATGTACCTCTTATAAGTACATCCAACCCGGCTACGCCGTATAAACCTGTAGCGACATCCCTGTGCATAGTAACTCATTCAGCCAGAGACCCTATAACTATGCGACAAGTATCTCGAAGGCAAAGTCCCCCGTTTACTATGCTTAAATTGACGGAGGATGGTTTTTAGCGCACTATCATAGTCGTAGCAAACCAGACGACTTAAGACGTGGTGGATTTTTATCGGCTCAAAACATGATTTGTGGCACAGAAAATAGTACATCAATGGTCAAAAAAGCTGATTGTGATTTAGAGTAAAACTATTTGCTTTGATGATAGCAGAATTTAGTTCTTATATGACACGAAACATTCAGAATTAGTTATTTGAAATTAATTTGTACGTGGAACAAAACAGTGTCTGTCACTGTCGTCTGACAGTGACAGAGGAGGGGCGTGGCGTTATTTGCATTTTATGAATATTGTATTAAGATCAGTTGGGAAATACGCTGGATCGCGACGATCACATCGTGTGAGGTCATGAATAGTCATGGATGAATATTCATTCACAACGAATGATTGACAGTTTACCAAGGAGTATATATAATAGGAGGGGACACTTAGCTCATTTGCATATTTGCTCATTAATATGATTAACCCCGTGAACCCAGTCAAAGGTCGCCTCGAAGAGTCGAGGGGACTTTTCTATTGTTCTCAACGACAGCGTTGGGACAGCGCGTGAAGTTTCTTGTACAGAGTTGGCGATGAGCGATTGAGAAGTATAACAAAAGCATACATAAACAGATCGTAACATGAATAATGCAATGCAACAGGTCACACAACGTTCAGTCGAGCGACCGTATAAACAGTATACAAGATGCCATTTATTGTGTTCGAAATGTCAACGTTTTTACCATTCTTTCCAAAATAAGGAGTATAATCACATTACAAACACATTTTGTGCGAGAGTAACATATAAATATGGTTTAAAATGTCCAAAATGGCACGATAAAGAATCAAGGGTTAAATAATAAAACTGACACAATTACACTCGTCGATCTCTGTGGCGTGCATACGTTGGCCATATCGTTTGCAATCGGCAATCACGGGTTCGAATCTCCGTGTATTCGTTGTTGTTTTCTATTTTTTTGTTTAAAAAAAAACAAAAACTTGATTGTGGATGTATGTAACATCATTTTTATGTCAATTTTTATAATTTATAAAGGCCGCCAATGCTTTGTAGTTTTTTTCTATTCTTTTTTAATCTATTTTTCTATCTATCATTTATCTCTGGATTTCTTAAACTTTATAATTTAAACAAATTAAAATGCGTAAAACAATATATTATTGCACGATAAATAAGTGATTGAAGTTGAGTTCACTTTGATAATGATAGCAACACTTGTAAAACCATTTTACCAGTGTGCCCAACCATTTCTCCTTTGCACACTTTGTTTAAAATACATTCAGAGATGTCATTTTTATAGCTTGTTATAGCTAGGCTAACTGGCTAATATACAACTGTAAGCTATTTGGATACACAAAGCAAACACATTTCCAAAACAGGCCTAGCCAATCGTACAACATGAGAAAGGAGACCGTTTATACCAATGTTAAATCTACCATGATTACCATTTTTTTTCTTCTAGAAAATCTTTGGTACAACTTCATTTCAAGAAAGTTAGTTCTTGTACCAAATTGGGCTATTCCATTTATTAATGGTACACCCCCTATAGAAGGCAAGCATTTTTTTACTGAAAATTTTGGGAATTCCCACTGCAAAATTGTGTTGCCTTCTATAGGGGTGTGACCAAAACTGCTTCAAAAATTGGGAATTCCCAGGTTGTTTTTTGTTTTTAAAATTGGGAATTCCCATGCCTTCTATAGGGGTGTGAGGCATGCATTTTATTTTTTGGGAATTCCCAGGTTTCTTTTTGTTTTTAAAATTGGGAATTCCCATGCCTTCTATAGGGATGTGAGGCATGCAATTTATTTTTTGGGAATTCCCAGGTTTTTATTTTATTTTTAATTGGGAATTCCCATGCCTTCTATAGGGATGTGAGGCATGCAATTTATTTTTTGGGAATTCCCAGGCTGCTTTTTTGTTTTAAAAATTGGGAATTCCCATGCCTTCTATAGGGGTGTTGTACTTTTTTGGTGTTGGTGGGGTGGGGAGTGGGGGGGGGGGGGGAGGGGGGGGGAGGGGCACAGTGTGCAGAGTTGAGAGGGTGGGGCTTACACATTGAAGTGGCAAGGATGTGTGGACGGGACTCGGGGTAAATTGGTGAGGAACTTTAAGGCAAAACCACGGTGTAATTTGGTGAGGATAGTGCAAATCAGTGAGTGTGTGGGGGTGCGTTTGTTAACTTATTTCTCCATTAGTTTTGATCAAAGTGGCGCCTAATTTGCATAAAACCTCTCAAATTTTGCTCACAAATACCACTAGAAGTGCACGATTTTGTGCGTTGCGCGTACTATCGCGTAATCATATACCGTGTGGTAACGCGTCGCGTACATGTTTGTGGAAGGGCTCACTGCCGCGAGGCCTGCTGGTTATGGGTTATGGTGTCATGTCGGGTGGCGGTAAAACCACGGAAAATGGTTTAGAATATAGGCATAGGGTTATCATGCTTATAGTGATGTGGTACAAGTAGCGTTTAGTGAGGGTTAATAGAGCAACCCGATCTCTTTACTTTAAATTGGCATGCCAAACAATCCAAGGGACCGAGGGTTAATGAAGTACACTGCAAAATCAAGTGTTAAAGATGAACGTGTTCTGAACGTGTTCAGATGTTAAAATCTTTATGTTAGTGTTATTAAAATAATGCAAATGTTTACTTATTAACATTCAAATGTTACATTATCAACACAACTGTTAAGACATTGTTATAGAAGTGTTTATGCAGCATTACTGGTGTTAACCATAACGCTCTAGTGTTAATATTTAAACGTTAGTGTTCGACCACTCTGTTGAACATGATGATGAATAAGCACATGGCGTTCTAAACGTGTTATTAGTTAACATGTTCAAACGTTAATATTACTATGGTAGTGTTAAAACAAGAACACATGTCGATTTATAACGTTTAGTGTTAAAGATGAACGTGTTCTGAACGTGTTCAGATGTTAAAATCTTTATGTTAGTGTTATTAAAATAACGCAAATGTTTACTTATTAACATTCAAATGTTACATTATCAACACAACTGTTAAGACATTGTTATAGAAGTGTTTATGCAGCATTACTGGTGTTAACCATAACGCTTTAGTGTTAATATTTAAACGTTAGTGTTCGACCACTCTGTTGAACATGATGATGAATAAGCACATGGCGTTCTAAACGTGTTATTAGTTAACATGTGCAAACGTTAATATTACTATGGTAGTGTTAAAACAAGAACACCAATGTCGATTTATAACGTTTGGACGCAACACTATGAATGCCGGTGTTCAGAAATTATTGTAGTAGTATACAAATAATGATGCTAGTGTTAATTTTATTTTAACTTTTGTTGTTTTTAACTTAGGCCTAGATCAGGGATACTATTAACTTTGGGATAGGAAAGTCGTATACTAACGTACGTAGCGAAAACGGTCCTTTTGAATAAATTATGATAATCGTCTGGAATGCGTCGGTGACCGGCGTTTAACGCGTTTAACAATGTTTAACCAGGTTTAACTGCATTAAACGGCATGTTAGTCAGCATAGGTTTGGGGCGCTGTAGATTTAAACAGACGACGGTGGCCACGCGAAACTTAAATTTTGAATTCGTAGTGAATATTACACGTAATCGCGAATTTTAAACCGATCATTTGACAAATACATCATAATTAGAAGGATTTTTATCGTTAACCGGGCGATGACTGTTAACAAATTCAAATGGTGCACTCCGTTGCCAAATTGGGTCGTCTGAGAGACGCGTGGCCAGCGTTGCGTCGTCTGCTACAGTCACGTCTGCAATCACGCCTGATCGGTATAGCGCCACCAATTCTATGCTGACTAAGTTCAATTTAAAAGTGGACCCGATCGGCAAGCTGAGAGGCAGACCCCTGCCTAGATGTTAAAAAAGCACTTGTGTTACCCAGCAAACACAGAACGTTTCCGCAACGTTGCACCTAGGTTGCAGTTAGGTACATCATTTTTTTAATCACCCACATCTGGCTTCATCACGACGTTCATATAACGTTTACACAACCAAATTATGTTACCTGGGCTGTAATCGCTAATTTGCATATTTTACCTGGCCTTACATGAGTCGAGTAAATTGTGGAAATAGCTCATTAGCATAATTTCAATGGTACAAAAATTAGCACCGGTGCTCGTTTGTAACCTTTAAATTATGGTAATGAGCTAATTTGCACCTTTTATTTATTTAAACCTATTTTTTTTTAAATTTAAGTCGATACATACATTTAACAGCTTTTAACACCATAGAAAGTATTTTGATCTGTATACGTAAGTTCTCATATGTATAGCTAAAGGCAAGTCATTGTTTACTAAATGCCATATACATTGTACATTGAGCAAGAACATAGTACACATGAAAAGGTCAATGCCCGCCCCCTCCCTCTATAATACCACTACCGTTCCCTGGTTGCCATGGTGTAACTAACCGAATTTGATGAAAGTTTTTACACGTTTGGGATAAAATGTGAACAGTAGCATTAATAAAATAAGTTATTAACGCAATGAAGTGTTAATTAAGTGTTACTTCTTATTAACGTGTCAAGTGTTAAATATTATTAACATATGAACATGTTATTACATAACATTAATGTTGAAGTATTAACATAGACGTTATTGCCTGGCAGCACAGTTATGTTAACGCTGATGATACTCATGAACATGTTCATGTGTTAATGATGAACACTTGAACGTGTTCATCATTAACACATGAACGTGTTAATTAAGTGTTACTCTAAGGTGTTAATAAAAGTGTTCAAATATTAACACTTGATTTTGCAGTGTAGCCACGGGAAATGGTTTAGGAGGGTTATGATTATAAATCAATCTGGTTGGTGTGAGGGGGGAGGGAGCGGTGTAGGGGATTTATGTGGTTCGTGCGGTTTGAGAGGTAGGGGTTAATTAAGTAGCCACAGTAAATGGTTCAGGAGGGTTATGATTATAAATCAAACTGGTTTGAGTGGGTGGGTGGGTGGGGGGGGGGGTGGGGGTTGTAAGGGTTTATGTAGTTTCAGAGCCTAGGTAATGTGGCATTATCATCTAGCGGGAACGTGAGGGTACGCCGCTAGTAAAAATAGTAATGACTAATACCGCTACAAATAGCCTCGGCATAAAAAAATATATTTAAAAACCTTGTTTTTTACGGTCAAGAGCGTGGTATAAAGGGAAAACCAATTCAACCTTGTTCATAGTTCTCCAATAATGCCTACATGATATTTGGCATATTTATTTATAAAACAGCCAACAAACAAGCAAAATACCAAATTCACAAAGATTCCATCTCCAGTATATATAGAATAACAGTGATACTATTCGTTATACGGTATGTTACATAATATTGCTATCTTCAGTAGATAGCAAACAAATGGAATGGATAACATGCTTTCTTCAGTATAACATGATCGCAATGTTATAGATAAAATGGCTACTGTAATATATCAACCCATGCGTCAAGCTTAAAACTGGTTAGTTCGTGCAGACACATACCTGATGCATATGGAACCAAAACAACTGAAACTTTAGTGCAAACCTTAAGGATGGTTAATACAAATTAAACAAAAGCTCTGGATTCCATTAAAAATATGATAGCTATGTGGTCAAATCGTTCTCTGACTGTGGTGGAGACCAGTGCGTAGCATAATAGGGGCACGGGGGCATGATTTCGGTGGGGAAAAAAGAAAGGGGAAGGGGGAAAATAGGGAAGGAAGAAAAGAAAAAGGGGAAGGAAGAGGAAAAGAAAGGGAAGGAAGAAAAGAGAAAGGAAGAGGAAAGAAAGTCCCCAAAAATAAATGTTTATCATCAGTGGTTAGTTCAGATCGGGAATCGTTAGGCGCAGCCGGGGGTGGGTGGGGGGGGGGGGGGGGGGGTCAGATGATAGTGCAGCGGCCGCGCAAAATCATAGTTGCAAGACCCTAGTGGTATCTTTTAAACACATCGTTAACACAAAAATGCATCCCGGGATCCGCCGCGGTATTTCTTAAAGCCGTATATTGGCAATTATATTTAATCAGTGCCATATTTCAGAGAAATAACCCGATTTGTTTTCAAGATTAGATCAAATTCCAATGTTTAATTGAACAACATAATTTGTGACAAAAAGAAAAAGAGGGGTAGGGGAGAGAGACGGAGAGAGAGCATGGGTATTTGCCAAAGTAAAATGTCTACCGTTTACATGTCACAGTTGACAAAATAACTATAAAAAATAGGTCCAAAATAAGCTAAAAATCATGTTTTAGTGGACTCATTCAAAAGTATACATCAGATTGCACCAAATGGGTTTGCAAATTGAAACAAATTTTCATAACAGTTTCCAGTGGAGACTGTCGTTAAATCCTTCATATTGGTCAAATGCTTGCAAATCCCTCAGATGAATATCTGAAAGATGTAAACGAATGAACATTTAAATTCACGTGGAATGGAAAAGCTGATATAGTGAACATACTAAAATGTGGCCAAGTAATACAGGACCACCATTTCGGAAGAGTAAATTTACTATATGTAATATCACATTTGAAAGATTTGAATAATAAATTAGCTAAGACGTATTGAGTACGGAGATCAAAAATGGGTTTACTTTTTCACCTCTTTCTTTTTGCAAGATTTTGCCAAAAAAAATGACATATTCAAATTTGGAACAAACGGATGGGGGAAAATAAGCAATTAGATATAAAACTGTGGATTATAACTCTTATACAAGAAATTATTTGTGGTGGAATGATAACATTTAATAGTTGGAACCAATCTGTGAGATATTTATACACATCTGTATGAATGATGAACGAGTATAAATTGTTAGTAGGCCTATACATTGATTTATTCAAACCTATGGTGTATGAACCACTTTTAGGATAAAAAAGGATTGTAAACTGTTTTATAAACTAATGTTAACAATGTAAACACAACATAAACAAATTACAATCAACGAAAAAGACTGACGAAATAAATGCTGCCAATCTATGCAAGTCACAGATACAAAAACTTCATATTGGTTTCAGTTCAAAGTGATAAATAACATACTAGCTACTATTATAGTCATTGCTCTTTAAAATGAAAATCTTACTATAATTTGCCGTATGTTGTATGTAGGGGTGTATGTATGTATGTATGTATCCATAAAAGGCTCTCTCAGTTTGCAACTAAACGCCGTGAACTTTGCACTGATAAAAGATGATTATAATGTGAGTGTTATAAGCTATAAATGGCTGAAAACCGTACAGAATTGACCGAGATATGAGCAAAAGCGGGAAATCAAAGGCCTTTTCAGCCCGGCTTTTGAGACTATTTCTACGTGCTGCTCTTTACTTTACATAACTGGGGCGGAGGGGGGGGGGGGGGGGGGGGGGGGGGGGGGGGCGTGTTTGTTTTTGTGTGTCAGTTCTTCATTCATTAAAACCTTTGATTTGTGTGTAGACCCAAGATGATATCCATGATATTTCAATGGAATCTTTCACACTATGTCCCTAATATTATTGCATGAACTCTTGTTCAGGAATTGCAAACCCACACAAAATCTACACACAAATCAAAGGTTTAAATGCATATTAACTGACACCCAAACAAACACCTCCATCTCGGCATCATCATTAGGGGTTCTAAAAAGTAACTGGCATACTAAAATTATATGATGCTATTTTACTTTTTATATACAATTTTTTCCAACAATATTTTGTAATTAAGTCATTGGTATACAGTAGATGAAAAATAGTTTCAATTTTTGAGTTGCAGAAGCAGCATTGGTTATTATCTTTTACTAGCCGGACGCCCGTCCTTCGGACGGGCTCTCCAGCTACGGAGTAGGGCCTACCAGATAGAACACCTACAAAATGAAACAACACATAAGTGTTGGCAAATTTATGATGAAACACATAGGAGTGGCATATCCGTTACGCAATTTAGCATCACATTTTCTCCAATATTTCTCCAATATTTGTCCGCCCGCGTGTCACATACAGTATCAAATCCCACATCTGACACCATGTTACGTAATTTAGATTCACCATATCATCATGATCATGTTTTGTTCTATCAGAAATCACATTATTTCGTTACCTTATGACCCGCCGCCTGGGTGCTACACCCACGCACCCTACACACGCGGGCGGACAAATATTGGAGAAATACGCTGCGCCACGGGAGTTGGTTACGGTTTAGGCCTTGGGGTTGCATAAGCCACGGGGCGGGAGCGGTGACGGTTAGGGGTTGTGTGTAATGATACCCTTAGGGCCTAGCTTATGTTAGGGTTATGTGGTTTGGGATGGGGTTAATAAAGAAATAAAGAAATGTAAATTGCGTAACGATGGTGTCAGATGTGGGATTTGATATTGTAAGTAACACGCGGGCGGACACATATTGGAGAAATACGCCGCGCTAAGGGAGATGGTTAAGGTTAGGCCTTGGCGTTGAGATAAGTAGCGGGGCGGGAAACTTTTGGCCTTGGGTTGAGATATGCCACGGGGCGGGGCGGGCGGGGGCGGTGACGAATGGGGGTTGTGTGTAATGATGTAATGTGGTGTGGAGACAGGGGGTTAATGAAGAAATGTGATGCTAAATTGCGTAACGGATATGCCACGGGGTGGGGGCGGGCAGGCGGGCGGGCGGGGACAGGGCGGGGGAGGGAGGGATGGATGGGGTACGGGAGATGGTTAAGGTCTAGGCCTTGGAGTTGAAATATGCCACGGGGCGTGGGCGGGCGGGGGGTCTTTTTCAATTTTTTTAATTGAAATATGAAAACTTTTGAATTAGGCCTACTCAATACAAAACCTTTTGATTTAAAACAAAAATGTTTTAAATATTGTTCTATTCCTATGTGTTTCGTTATAGATTTTCCAACACGTTAAGTTGTTTCATTTTGTAGGTGTTCTATCTGGAACAGGACGGGCGTCCCGCTAGTCTTACTATAATTCGCCGTATGTTGTATGTATAGGGGTGTGTGTAGGGGTGGATGTATGTATGTATGTATCCTGAAAAGGCTTTCTCATTTTGCATCTTAAAGCCGTGAATATTGCACTGATGTCTTGAGACAGGTTATAAGCTATAAATGGCCGAAAACCGTACAGAATTGACAAAGATATGGGCAAACGAACACAAATTGAGGGCTTTTCAGCCCGGCTTTTGAGACCATTTCTACGGGCCATGTTTGTTTTTTCTCTATGCGTACACTGTAACCATGCAGCCGGCGCGCGTGGCGCGCGTAACCCATAACGCGTTGCAGTGCGCCATGAAAAATTAACGCGCACACGCACTACACCCACGCACCCCTACACACACGGGCGGGCAAATATTGGAGAAATATGCTGCGCCACGGGAATTGGTTACGGTTAGGGCTTGGGGTTGAGATAAGCCACGGGGCGCGGGCGGAGGCGGGAAACGGGGACGGCTGGGGGCGGCGGGCGGGGCGAGGGGGGTCTAACGAAGAAATTTGGTTTGTGAGGCACGTCATTGGGGGTTGCGATATGCCACGGGGCGGGCGGGCGGGGGCGGTGGCGAATAGGGGCTGTGTGTAATGATTATGTGGTTTGAGAGGCAGGGGGTTAATGAAGAAATGTGATGCTAAATTGCGTAACGGATATGCCACGGAGCGGGGTTGGGGGCGAGGGAAGGGCGGGGAGTGACTGGTGGGGTACGGGATATGGTTAAGGTTTAGGCATTGGAGTTAGAAATATGCCACGGGCGTGGGCGGGTCTTTTTAAATTTGTTAATTGAAATTTGAAACTTTTAAATTATACAAAACCTTTCGTTATACATTTTCCAACACTTATGTGTCGTTTCATTTTGTAGGTGTTCTATCTGGTAGGCCCTACTCCCTAGCGGGAGAGCCCGTCACGGGCGTCCCACTAGTCTTACTATCATTTGCCGTATGTTGTATGTATGTGTGTATCCATAAAAGGCTCCCTCATTTTACGTCTAAACGCCGTGAACGTTGCACTGATAAAAGATGATTATAATGTGAGTGTTATAAGCTATAAATGGCTGAAAACCGTATAGAATTGACCGAGATATCGGGAAATCCAAAGCCTTTTCAGCCCGGCTTTTGAGACTATTTCTACGGGCCATGTTTGTTTTTCATGCGTACACTGTAACCATGCAGTCGGCGCGCGTAGCAAATAACGCGCCGCAGTGCGCCATGCAAAATAAATGCGCCCACGCGCTATACCCACGCCACGCACCCATACACATGCGGGCGGGCAAATATTAGAGAAATACACTGAGCCACACGCGGGAGTTGGTTACGGTGACGGGGACGGCAGGGGACGGCAGGGCGGGGGGGGGGGGGGGGGGGGACGGCGGCGGATCATAAGGTAATGAAATAATGTGGTTTCTGATAGAACAAAACATGATATGGTGAATCTAAATTACGTAACATGGTGTCAGATGTGGGATTTGATACTGTATGTGACACGCGGGCGGACAAATATTGGAGAAATACGCCGCGCTACGGGAGATGGTTAAGGTGATCGAGGCCTTGGCGTTGAGATAAGCCGCGGGGCGGGGAACTTTAGGCCTTTGGGGTTGAGATATGCCACGGGCGGAGCGGGGGCGGGTGACGAATGGGGGTTGTGTGTAATGATGTAATGTGGTTTGGGAGGCAGGAGGGGTTAATGAAGAAATGTGATGCTAAATTGCGTAACGGATATGCCACGAGGCGGGCGGGGCGGGATGGGATGGTTGGTACGGGAGATGGTTAAGGTTTAGGCCTTGGAGTTAAAATATGCCACGGGCGTGGGCGGGCGGGGGGTCTTTTAATTGAAATTTGAAAACTTTTGAATTAAAACAAAAATGTTTTAAATATTGTTCTATTCCTATGTGTTTCGTTGTAAATTTTCCAACACTTTATGTGTTGTTTCATTTGTAGATGTTCTATCTGGTAGGCCCTACTCCCTAGTGGGAGAGCCCGTCCGAAGGACGGGCGTCCCGCTAGTACATACAACATACGGCAAATTATAGTATGATACTAGCGGGACGCCCGCTCTTCGAACGGGCTCCCGATAGTAAGTAGCGCCTACCAGATAGAACACCTACAAAATGAAATAACACATAACTTGAACTTGAAGTTCCTATACGATTATTTATCGCGAAATTGGTAAGAATTCAATTCAATTTAGTGTTCAATTTAGAATTCAATTTAGTGTCACACTTCTTCATGAACTCCCTGCCACCAAAACCACATTACTTCATTACCCCCCCCCCCCCCCCCCCCCCCCCCGCCCCACCCGCCTCGACCCTCCACCTCGTGACCCTCCCTGTTAGTGTTACGCAATTTAGTATCGCATTTCTTCATTTACCCCCTGCCTCCCAAACCACATTTCTTCATTAGACCCCCCTCGCTCCCGCCCGCCGCCCCCAGCGGTCCCGCCTCTCCCCTGACCCGCCGCCGTTCCCGCCCACCCCTGTCGTCCCCGTGCGTGTGCGCGTTTATTTTGCATGGCGCACTGCGACGCGTAGTGTTACGCGCGCCGACTGCATGGTTACAGTGTACGCATAGAGAAAAAATAAACATAATAGAGCTTATTACCGATGGTCAATTTTGTTGAAAACAAAACAACATGGGATGTATTTTTAATTTGTTTTTGTTTCTCGTGGGACACTCTTTTGCAACGCCCTGTATCTTACACAAATAAAATCTTAAAGTTCGCAAGAAAACTTAGTATTGTAAGAAGTTGTACTTTCACTTGACATATACGAATATATATTCAAAAAATGTTACATGTAGCATCATCACATTGCCTAAAACCTGACTACTGGCCCGGTAACAAGCTGATTTTTGCAATTTTCGAGAAAAAAAACGACTATAAGCCTATACTCTGTGATAAATGAATAATAGCAAATGAAAGAACTTTACAAATTACTTTTGATGGCTCTGAGAATCCGGGATTTTATGGCAGGTTGGACGCGCACAATTCCATGACATTTTGTGGGCATCATGCTATTGTTCTCTGTGTAAATAAGAGCATGTGACCAATTTTACAATGATTTAGTCCAATTCTTATGATGAGGAACTTTGTTGTTTGATGGATTAGGCCCCTTTGATTACCAGTGGCGGCACCACACAAGTGGGAGGGGAATTTCCCCTCGGTCACGATCCTCAGCCCTCCACCCCCAGTAAGCCTCCATTTTGTCCCCAAATAATCGAGAGAAAAACTTGGTCTGAAATCTTTTAATTCCGACCACTAAAAATTGAGCTAATTTCACGCAATTTTGACATTCAGAGATGAACTTTTTTCGAGCTGATTTCAGTTAGGATTTTTGTTGCATAATATGTATACATTTTCTTTTGTCTCAGCCCTTTAGCTATCTTACCTCCAATTTCTCATGCATTTGTATTTGTTCTCGCACCTGTATTGGGCTATTCCAGATAATAATGACCCCCCCCCCTATAGAAGACATTGGAATTCCAGACTTGTTTCCAACCAATTCCATACTTTTTAAAGTTTGATCTGGAATTCCATACTTTTTATAGGGGTTATTATTATCTGGAATAGCCAATTTTGTCATCCTCGATTGCCTCCACACACACATCTCTCATCGCTCATGAGAAGGAGCAGGCGAGTGCTGGGATTTTTTATTTTTATGGATTGTCAAAATTATGGGTTATAATAATAATAGACTAACCAAAAGTTTGCACTTTTAAGTGACCAAATGTGTTGAAGCACAAACTTAATTTTACATAAAGTGCACTTTAAGTTTTAGGCATGCATCAATTGCACATCAAAATACAACTTTGTGAATTATATGATGCACCTTATTCTGTCAAAAAATTGATGTTTAAAATTCAGAATACAGTATTGACATTTTTTTATGTAGGCCTATATACGAAACTCATTCAATAAAGTTCTACCTCCTCACTCATAACATAGCTAATCTGAATGACATTTGTCGTGATTAGCGCTGAATCATAGCTACACATTTATAATAAAATATCTCAAAGTTCTAATACATAGGAACAACAATTGCCTCTTCCAGCTCCAGATTAATACACTATAAAGCATCACATGCACTGTAGAATACATCCAATGGGATGCTCTGCCAGTGTACATGTGCAGCAAAGAAAACTTCAGTACACTCTACATGCTGTGAGTATAGTGCATGGATAATTAACAGGTTTACTTGATTACATAACAGACTGGTGTTAGATTACTGCACATCACTGAATACATAGTATAGTACATGTAGCCTGCCCCATGCTCTGTACACAGGCTTGGCAGTGCTAAAAATCATATACTGTAAAACAACTTAATTTCGCTAGCAATTTAATTTCGCCATGATTTCGCTAAGCGATCCAATTCGCCAAATTAGATTGCTGCCAGTTATATTATTTATAATGGTTATAATCATAATAGGAAGGTGTTACAAATTAGTGAAATTAAATTGCCGCAAATAGTTGACTAAATGCTAATTCGCTAAATTAAGTTGCTGTGAAATTTTAGGTATTTTATGGTCGCACTTCCAGTATTTATAGTATTCATATTATTCGATAGCACAAATGTTCATGTGCATTTATTTATATTTACACTTTTTTTTTGTATTTCTTAATTGACAATTCATTTATTATCTCTTCAACAAACAATTAGGTATTAAGTATTACCATGAGAGTAAACTTTCATGGTATTACAGAAATTAATCAAATCACGAAAAAAGCTTACTGCAAAAATATATTAAAAATTGAGACCATTGCTAATTTGATAATTTTTCACTGGGCTTGGTTTTTGTTTTGTATAGGGGGAACAATAAAGTCATGTATTGTGTCCTGTAGGTACAGACATGGACTCCTACATGAAGGGAATACAAACTAAAAACAGAAATTTAAAAAAACACCACCAGGGATCAATCAAGAACAAAAATTGAACTGTGAGGTATAAAAAAAATCAACCTACTAATATTTGTATGAGCATGATCGATGAGACCCAGGGTAAGGCGACAACAAAACACCCAACCTGTTGTATTGTGGGCAAACGGACCTCTAGGGGTGGTCGGGGCTCATACAATTTCCTTTTTTTTAAAATTCAAAATGGATAGAGGGGCATTTTTTTTAAAACTCCCCCCCTACCCCCCGAAAATCGAATGGTGCTTCCCTAAAGCCAGTTGCAGCAAGATTGGTTCAGAAAACAAGTTGGTAATATATCAAAGTCAGTTGGTATTATTATTTTCTCGGCAAAATCACTTGGTTAACAACAAAATCAGTTACCAAAATGATCCGTCAGCAAAATAAGTTTGATCAATTGGTAAAAAAGTAAGTTTGATCCATTGGCAATCAGCCATCAAAATAAGTTGGTAGAACAACTTTGGTGGATCATGAGTTGGCTCTTTGTATTGTAGTCCAGTCGGCAAAATTGGTCCGCAAAATTAAGTTGGTAACATCAATTGATCAGACTCAGTTGGTAAAATTAATCAGCAGAAAATCTGTTTGTTAAAATAAAAATTGGGGAAGGACCGAGACAGTGGCGTGTCGGAAGGGGGGGTGGGGGGGGGAGTGGGGGACTATCATTGGGAATTGCACCCATTCAGGGAATTGAACGGGTTTTGCTTAATTTATATCCAATTTCAATTGGGGTCAGTTGGGGGGAATCGAATCCAAATAAGTATAAAGATGGCAGAATTTCGCACGCTTCACACGCATATGTACAGGACTACATTTTCAGAAGCCCATGTAAAACCAAAAATGTACCTTAATTATGACCAGATTCGCTATAAATATCAAAATGTTTATTTTGTTTTGATTTTCCATCCCTTCAACACACCATTCTAGAGGAACATGGTCTTTTTGTTGTTGAATACCCAAAGGCCAAAACTCTTTTTATTTTTGGGAATTCCCATGCCCATGCCTTCTATACCTTCGAGAGGAATATGGCATTTTTTCTTGGGAATTCCCACCGACAAAATCCAAAATTTGGGAATTCCCAAAGGCCAAAATGTGATGAATTTTTGGGAATTCCCATGCCTTCTATACCTTCAAGAGGAATATGGATTTTCTTTTGGGAATTCCCACGGCCAAAATTTGATGATTTTTTGGGAATTCCCATGCCTTCTATACCTTAGAGAGGAATATGGATTTTTTTTTTGGGAATTCCCACTGCCAAAATTTGATGATTTTTTGGGAATTCCCATGCCTTCTATACCTTCAAGAGGAATATGGATTTATTTTTTGGGAATTCCCACGGCCAAGATGTGATATTTTTTTGGGAATTCCCATGCCTTCTATACCTTCGAGAGGAATATGGAATTATTTTTTGGGAATTCCCACGCTCAAAAAGTGTCAAATATTTTGGGATTCCCATGCCTTCTATAGGGGGTGTACCATTAATAAATGGAATAGCCCATTGTGTATAGCCATTCTAGACTGATATAAATACAGTGAGCAAGATAACATATTCAATCAAGCTGCTATGATTAACCTTAGGTATAAGGGTATATTCTGTGGTATTCTCCTAACAGAAAACTTCTAAATGACCAATAAACTCATCAAAAATGTCCATATCTTTGACGCACCCTGAACGTCATCTTATCTTTTCTTTATTACCACAGGTTGTACATATGGTGGCAAACCGTGGGGTAACAGAGATAGTTTCCCTGACCCTGCTGATGTATGCAGGACCTGTGAGTGCAATGTAAGTAATACCATACTATAATAGTATGCCTGGCTGACTTCAAAATATTTGAATTGTGTTGTTTTGGGATTGTGGTGGAGGGGGTTAGGGTATTTATTTTTTGAATTTTAAAACTTGTGTTTTTGGATTTAGTGAATCTGTCAGTTAATGTGCACCATATTAGGAATTGAAAAATCAAACAAATAAGAATTAAGTTCATGAGTATATATTCCAAGCCTTTCCATCCCCCGGAAAATACGTTAAACATGTAAACATTAAATATCTCAGAGTACCTGCAAAAGTTATATTAAAAAGTCTGTTTCCTGCTACAAATTTACAAATTATACACTTGCACTTCACCAGAGCCGCAAACATCTCCCTTTTTCAGTGGAAATTACCCACCCACCCCAAAAATATCTTTCTATGTTTTTAATTGATAACAAAATGAAAACTGTCCTTGATTTTGGAAATATTTTATATCTCGTTTCGTATTGATGTCGTATCTAATTTTATTTATATGATCTTAAACACACAGTTTGGATTTGTGAGCTGTCGTGACCCAGAGTGTCCCAGAGTGAACTGCAGAAATCCCATCATCCCAGCGGGACAATGCTGCCCACTATGCATAGGTAAGAAGGTCAAAGTTCAAAGGTTAATACCCATAGCAATAATTCAAACCCTTATGCAGAATTATGCATTTGTATGTGCTTCTCAAAGCAAGTAGGCACATCCTGAGAGATTCTGCAGCAATATCTACTTTAATGCCCCCGAACAGAATAAGCTTAACCCCCTGGGTCATACTTACTGGTTTCAAGTTAATATTTTTCCAATATGCAAGCTATGTTTGTTTCTTTCTTCACATGAATTAATAATGCATCAAAATGAAATTGCTAACAAATGTGTAAACAGTTTCAACATTTTGATTAGATTTCTCCTGATGTAACGAGTCGAGATAATCTAGCTGCATGCAATTTAAGTCAAGATATATTGTCTTTACATGAAATGAAAATTGTAATACATTGTCCCTTTGTTATATATTTCCCCCAATTTTGTCTTATCAAGGTCAATGCACTGTTGATGGTGTACAGTATGAGAATGGCGAGACATACAGGCGACAGGATGACCCATGTACAACATGTACATGCAAGGTAGGTCAATGTGTAATTAGACCATTTTCTGTACCTGATTTCAAAATAAAAAGATTTTTTTCTTCAAAAATTTGAATTTTTAAAAACGAATCTTAACTTCATAAAATTATAGGTCAGTTAGACCTCTACAATTTGTACA
>JAYJML010000718.1:0-12929 GCA_035610835.1 Ophiura sarsii
TTGATTTTTGACTTTTCCTAGTAATGCTATCTTGTTAGCTGCTCAATGCGCAGATACGAGCAACAATTGGAATTTTTCGAAAAAATTTAAAAGTGATGTAAAAACACATCTGTGTTGATTTTTGACTTTTCCTGAGTAATGCTATCTTGTTAGCTGCTCTATGCGCAGATACTAGCAACAATTGGATTTTTTTGAATTTTTTTAAAAGTGATGTAAAAACACATCTGTGTTGATTTTTGACTTTTCCTAGTAATGCTATCTTGTTAGCTGCTCTATGCGCCGATACGAGCAACAATTGGAATTTTTTGAAAAAAGTTAAAAGTGATGTAAAAACACATCTGTGTTGATTTTTGACTTTTCCTGAGTAATGCTATCTTGTTAGCTGTTCTATGCGCAGATACGAGCAACGATTGGATTTTTTTGAAATTTTTTAAAAGTGATGTAAAAACACATGTGTTGATTTTTGACTTTTCCTGAGTAATGTTACCTTGTTAGCTGCTCTATGCGCAGATACGAGCAACGATTGATTTTTTTTGAAAAAAATTGAAAGTGATGTAAAAACACATTTGTGTTGATTTTTGACTTTTCCTGAGTAATGTTACCTTGTAAGCTGCTCTATGCGCAGATACGAGCAACGATTGATTTTTTTTGAAAAAATTTAAAAGTGATGTAAAAACACATCTGTGTTGATTTTTGACTTTTCCTGAGTAATGCTATCTTGTTAGCTGCTCTATGCGCAGATACTAGCAACAATTGGATTTTTTTGAATTTTTTAAAAAGTGATGTAAAAACACATCTGTGTTGATTTTTGACTTTTCCTAGTAATGCTATCTTGTTAGCTGCTCAATGCGCAGATACGAGCAACAATTGGAATTTTTCGAAAAAATTTAAAAGTGATGTAAAAACACATCTGTGTTGATTTTTGACTTTTCCTGAGTAATGCTATCTTGTTAGCTGCTCTATGCGCAGATACTAGCAACAATTGGATTTTTTTGAATTTTTTTAAAAGTGATGTAAAAACACATCTGTGTTGATTTTTGACTTTTCCTAGTAATGCTATCTTGTTAGCTGCTCTATGCGCCGATACGAGCAACAATTGGAATTTTTTGAAAAAAGTTAAAAGTGATGTAAAAACACATCTGTGTTGATTTTTGACTTTTCCTGAGTAATGCTATCTTGTTAGCTGTTCTATGCGCAGATACGAGCAACGATTGGATTTTTTTGAAATTTTTTAAAAGTGATGTAAAAACACATGTGTTGATTTTTGACTTTTCCTGAGTAATGTTACCTTGTTAGCTGCTCTATGCGCAGATACGAGCAACGATTGATTTTTTTTGAAAAAAATTGAAAGTGATGTAAAAACACATTTGTGTTGATTTTTGACTTTTCCTGAGTAATGTTACCTTGTAAGCTGCTCTATGCGCAGATACGAGCAACGATTGATTTTTTTTGAAAAAAATTGAAAGTGATGTAAAAACACATTTGTGTTGATTTTTGACTTTTCCTGAGTAATGCTATCTTGTTAGCTGCTCTATGCGCAGATACTAGCAACAATTGGAATTTTTTGAAAAAAGGTAAAAGTGATGTACAAACACATCTGTGTTGATTTTTGACTTTTCCTGAGTAATGCTATCTTGTTAGCTGCTCTATGCGCAGATACTAGCAACAATTGGAATTTTTTGAAAAAAGGTAAAAGTGATGTACAAACACATCTGTGTTGATTTTTGACTTTTCCTGAGTAATGTTACCTTGTTAGCTGCTCTATGCGCAGATACAAGCAACGATTGATTTTTTTTGAAAAAAAATGAAAGTGATGTAAAAACACATTTGTGTTGATTTTTGACTTTTCCTGAGTAATGTTACCTTGTTAGCTGCTCTATGCGCAGATACGAGCAACGATTGATTTTTTTTGAAAAAAATTGAAAGTGATGTAAAAACACATTTGTGTTGATTTTTGACTTTTCCTGAGTAATGCTATCTTGGTAGCTGCTCTATGCGCAGATACGAGCAACGATTGGATTTTTTTGAAAAAATTTAAAAGTGATGTAAAAACACATCTGTGTTGATTTTTGACTTTTCCTGAGTAATGCTATCTTGTTAGCTGCTCGATGCGCCGATACGAGCAACAATTGGAATTTAAAAAAAAAAAAAAAAAGTGATGTAAAAAGACATTTGTGTTGATTTTTGACTTTTCCTGAGTAATGCTATCTTGGTAGCTGCTCTATGCGCAGATACGAGCAACAATTGGAATTTTTTGAAAAAATTTAAAAGTGATGTAAAAACACATCTGTGTTGATTTTTGACTTTTCCTGAGTAATGCTACCTTGCTACCTGCTATATGCGCCGATACGAGCAACAATTGGATTTTTTGTGAAAAAAATTAAAAGTGATGTAAAAACACATCTGTGTTGATTTTTGACTTTTCCTAGTAATGCTATCTTGTTAGCTGCTCTATGCGCCGATACGAGCAACAATTGGAATTTTTTGAAAAAATTTAAAAGTGATGTAAAAACACATCTGTGTTGATTTTTGACTTGACCTGAGTAATGCTACCTTGCTAGCTGCTCTATGCGCCGATACGAGCAACAATTGGATTTTTTTTGAAAAAAATTAAAAGTGATGTAAAAACACATCTGTGTTGATTTATGACTTTTCCTAAGTAATGCTATCTTGTTAGCTGCTCTATGCGCAGATACTAGCAACAATTGGATTTTTTCGAAAAAAGTTAAAAGTGATGTAAAAACACATCTGTGTTGATTTATGACTTTTCCTAAGTAATGCTATCTTGTTAGCTGCTCTATGCGCAGATACTAGCAACAATTGGATTTTTTCGAAAAAAGTTAAAAGGGATGTAAAAACACATCTGTGTTGATTTTTGACTTTCCTGAGTAATGCTATCTTGTTAGCTGCTCTATGCGCAGATACTAGCAACAATTGGAATTTTTTGAAAAAAGGTAAAAGTGATGTACAAACACATCTGTGTTGATTTTTGACTTTTCCTGAGTAATGCTATCTTGTAAGCTGGTCTATGCGCAGATACTAGCAACAATTGGAATTTTTTGAAAAAAGGTAAAAGTGATGTACAAACACATCTGTGTTGATTTTTGACTTTTCCTGAGTAATGCTATCTTGTTAGCTGCTCTATGCGCAGATACGAGCAACGATTGGATTTTTATGAATTTTTTTAAAAGTGATGTAAAAACACATTTGTGTTGATTTTTGACTTTTCCTGAGTAATGCTATCTTGGAGGCTGCTCTATGCGCAGATACGAGCAACAATTGGAATTTTTTGAAAAAATTTAAAAGTGATGTAAAAACACATCTGTGTTGATTTTTGACTTTTCCTGAGTAATGCTACCTTGCTACCTGCTCTATGCGCCGATACGAGCAACAATTGGAATTTTTCGAAAAAATTTAAAAGTGATGTAAAAACACATCTGTGTTGATTTTTGACTTTTCCTGAGTAATGCTATCTTGTTAGCTGCTCTATGCGCAGATACTAGCAACAATTGGATTTTTTTGAATTTTTTAAAAAGTGATGTAAAAACACATCTGTGTTGATTTTTGACTTTTCCTAGTAATGCTATCTTGTTAGCTGCTCAATGCGCAGATACGAGCAACAATTGGAATTTTTCGAAAAAATTTAAAAGTGATGTAAAAACACATCTGTGTTGATTTTTGACTTTTCCTGAGTAATGCTATCTTGTTAGCTGCTCTATGCGCAGATACTAGCAACAATTGGATTTTTTTGAATTTTTTTAAAAGTGATGTAAAAACACATCTGTGTTGATTTTTGACTTTTCCTGAGTAATGCTATCTTGTTAGCTGCTCGATGCGCCGATACGAGCAACAATTGGAATTAAAAAAATTAAAAAAAAAGTGATGTAAAAAGACATTTGTGTTGATTTTTGACTTTTCCTGAGTAATGCTACCTTGCTACCTGCTATATGCGCCGATACGAGCAACAATTGGATTTTTTGTGAAAAAATTTAAAAGTGATGTAAAAACACATCTGTGTTGATTTTTGACTTTTCCTAGTAATGCTATCTTGTTAGCTGCTCTATGCGCCGATACGAGCAACAATTGGAATTTTTTGAAAAAAGTTAAAAGTGATGTAAAAACACATCTGTGTTGATTTTTGACTTTTCCTGAGTAATGCTATCTTGTTAGCTGTTCTATGCGCAGATACGAGCAACGATTGGATTTTTTTGAAATTTTTTAAAAGTGATGTAAAAACACATGTGTTGATTTTTGACTTTTCCTGAGTAATGCTATCTTGTTAGCTGTTCTATGCGCAGATACGAGCAACGATTGGATTTTTTTGAATTTTTTTAAAAGTGATGTAAAAACACATGTGTTGATTTTTGACTTTTCCTGAGTAATGTTACCTTGTTAGCTGCTCTATGCGCAGACACGAGCAACGATTGATTTTTTTTGAAAAAAATTGAAAGTGATGTAAAAACACATTTGTGTTGATTTTTGACTTTTCCTGAGTAATGCTATCTTGGTAGCTGCTCTATGCGCAGATACGAGCAACGATTGGATTTTTTTGAAAAAATTTAAAAGTGATGTAAAAACACATCTGTGTTGATTTTTGACTTTTCCTGAGTAATGCTATCTTGTTAGCTGCTCGATGCGCCGATACGAGCAACAATTGGAATTTTTTGAAAAAAAATAAAAGTGATGTAAAAAGACATTTGTGTTGATTTTTGACTTTTCCTGAGTAATGCTATCTTGGTAGCTGCTCTATGCGCAGATACGAGCAACAATTGGAATTTTTTGAAAAAATTTAAAAGTGATGTAAAAACACATCTGTGTTGATTTTTGACTTTTCCTGAGTAATGCTACCTTGCTACCTGCTCTATGCGCCGATACGAGCAACAATTGGATTTTTTGTGAAAAAATTTAAAAGTGATGTAAAAACACATCTGTGTTGATTTTTGACTTTTCCTGAGTAATGCTATCTTGTTAGCTGCTCTATGCGCAGATACAAGCAACAATTGGATTTTTTTGAAAAAAAATAAAAGTGATGTAAAAACACATCTGTGTTGATTTTTGACTTTTCCTGAGTAATGCTATCTTGTTAGCTGCTCTATGCGCCGATACGAGCAACAATTGGATTTTTTTGAAAAAAAATAAAAGTGATGTAAAAACACATCTGTGTTGATTTATGACTTTTCCTGAGTAATGCTATCTTGTTAGCTGCTCTATGCGCAGATACTAGCAACAATTGGATTTTTTCGAAAAAAGTTAAAAGTGATGTAAAAACACATCTGTGTTGATTTTTGACTTTTCCTGAGTAATGCTATCTTGTTAGCTGCTCTATGCGCAGATACTAGCAACAATTGGAATTTTTTGAAAAAAGTTAAAAGTGATGTAAAAACACATCTGTGTTGATTTTTGACTTTTCCTGAGTAATGCTATCTTGTTAGCTGCTCTATGCGCAGATACGAGCAACGATTGGATTTTTTTTGAAAAAATTTGAAAGTGATGTAAAAACACATTTGTGTTGATTTTTGACTTTTCCTAAGTAATGCTATCTTGGTAGCTGCTCTATGCGCAGATACGAGCAACAATTGGATTTTTTTTGAAAAATTTAAAAGTGATGTAAAAACACATCTGTGTTGATTTTTGACTTTTCCTGAGTAATGCTATCTTGTTAGCTGCTCTATGCGCAGATACTAGCAACAATTGGATTTTTTTGAATTTTTTTAAAAGTGATGTAAAAACACATCTGTGTTGATTTTTGACTTTTCCTAGTAATGCTATCTTGTTAGCTGCTCTATGCGCCGATACGAGCAACAATTGGAATTTTTTGAAAAAAGTTAAAAGTGATGTAAAAACACATCTGTGTTGATTTTTGACTTTTCCTAAGTAATGCTATCTTGTTAGCTGTTCTATGCGCAGATACGAGCAACGATTGGATTTTTTTGAATTTTTTTAAAAGTGATGTAAAAACACATCTGTGTTGATTTTTGACTTTTCCTAGTAATGCTATCTTGTTAGCTGCTCAATGCGCAGATACGAGCAACAATTGGAATTTTTCGAAAAAATTTAAAAGTGATGTAAAAACACATCTGTGTTGATTTTTGACTTTTCCTGAGTAATGCTATCTTGTTAGCTGCTCTATGCGCAGATACTAGCAACAATTGGATTTTTTTGAATTTTTTTAAAAGTGATGTAAAAACACATCTGTGTTGATTTTTGACTTTTCCTAGTAATGCTATCTTGTTAGCTGCTCTATGCGCCGATACGAGCAACAATTGGAATTTTTTGAAAAAAGTTAAAAGTGATGTAAAAACACATCTGTGTTGATTTTTGACTTTTCCTGAGTAATGCTATCTTGTTAGCTGTTCTATGCGCAGATACGAGCAACGATTGGATTTTTTTGAAATTTTTTAAAAGTGATGTAAAAACACATGTGTTGATTTTTGACTTTTCCTGAGTAATGTTACCTTGTTAGCTGCTCTATGCGCAGATACGAGCAACGATTGATTTTTTTTGAAAAAAATTGAAAGTGATGTAAAAACACATTTGTGTTGATTTTTGACTTTTCCTGAGTAATGTTACCTTGTAAGCTGCTCTATGCGCAGATACGAGCAACGATTGATTTTTTTTGAAAAAAATTGAAAGTGATGTAAAAACACATTTGTGTTGATTTTTGACTTTTCCTGAGTAATGCTATCTTGGTAGCTGCTCTATGCGCAGATACGAGCAACGATTGGATTTTTTTGAAAAAATTTAAAAGTGATGTAAAAACACATCTGTGTTGATTTTTGACTTTTCCTGAGTAATGCTATCTTGTTAGCTGCTCGATGCGCCGATACGAGCAACAATTGGAATTTAAAAATAAAAAAAAAAGTGATGTAAAAAGACATTTGTGTTGATTTTTGACTTTTCCTGAGTAATGCTATCTTGGTAGCTGCTCTATGCGCAGATACGAGCAACAATTGGAATTTTTTGAAAAAATTTAAAAGTGATGTAAAAACACATCTGTGTTGATTTTTGACTTTTCCTGAGTAATGCTACCTTGCTACCTGCTATATGCGCCGATACGAGCAACAATTGGATTTTTTGTGAAAAAATTTAAAAGTGATGTAAAAACACATCTGTGTTGATTTTTGACTTTTCCTAGTAATGCTATCTTGTTAGCTGCTCTATGCGCCGATACGAGCAACAATTGGAATTTTTTGAAAAAATTTAAAAGTGATGTAAAAACACATCTGTGTTGATTTTTGACTTGACCTGAGTAATGCTACCTTGCTAGCTGCTCTATGCGCCGATACGAGCAACAATTGGATTTTTTTTGAAAAAAATTAAAAGTGATGTAAAAACACATCTGTGTTGATTTATGACTTTTCCTAAGTAATGCTATCTTGTTAGCTGCTCTATGCGCAGATACTAGCAACAATTGGATTTTTTCGAAAAAAGTTAAAAGTGATGTAAAAACACATCTGTGTTGATTTATGACTTTTCCTAAGTAATGCTATCTTGTTAGCTGCTCTATGCGCAGATACTAGCAACAATTGGATTTTTTCGAAAAAAGTTAAAAGGGATGTAAAAACACATCTGTGTTGATTTTTGACTTTTCCTGAGTAATGCTATCTTGTTAGCTGCTGTATGCGCAGATACTAGCAACAATTGGAATTTTTTGAAAAAAGGTAAAAGTGATGTACAAACACATCTGTGTTGATTTTTGACTTTTCCTGAGTAATGCTATCTTGTTAGCTGCTCTATGCGCAGATACTAGCAACAATTGGAATTTTTTGAAAAAAGGTAAAAGTGATGTACAAACACATCTGTGTTGATTTTTGACTTTTCCTGAGTAATGCTATCTTGTAAGCTGGTCTATGCGCAGATACTAGCAACAATTGGAATTTTTTGAAAAAAGGTAAAAGTGATGTACAAACACATCTGTGTTGATTTTTGACTTTTCCTGAGTAATGCTATCTTGTTAGCTGCTCTATGCGCAGATACGAGCAACGATTGGATTTTTATGAATTTTTTTAAAAGTGATGTAAAAACACATTTGTGTTGATTTTTGACTTTTCCTGAGTAATGCTATCTTGGAGGCTGCTCTATGCGCAGATACGAGCAACAATTGGAATTTTTTGAAAAAATTTAAAAGTGATGTAAAAACACATCTGTGTTGATTTTTGACTTTTCCTGAGTAATGCTACCTTGCTACCTGCTCTATGCGCCGATACGAGCAACAATTGGAATTTTTCGAAAAAATTTAAAAGTGATGTAAAAACACATCTGTGTTGATTTTTGACTTTTCCTGAGTAATGCTATCTTGTTAGCTGCTCTATGCGCAGATACTAGCAACAATTGGATTTTTTTGAATTTTTTAAAAAGTGATGTAAAAACACATCTGTGTTGATTTTTGACTTTTCCTAGTAATGCTATCTTGTTAGCTGCTCAATGCGCAGATACGAGCAACAATTGGAATTTTTCGAAAAAATTTAAAAGTGATGTAAAAACACATCTGTGTTGATTTTGACTTTTCCTGAGTAATGCTATCTTGTTAGCTGCTCTATGCGCAGATACTAGCAACAATTGGATTTTTTTGAATTTTTTAAAAGTGATGTAAAAACACATCTGTGTTGATTTTTGACTTTTCCTGAGTAATGCTATCTTGTTAGCTGCTCGATGCGCCGATACGAGCAACAATTGGAATTAAAAAAATTAAAAAAAAAGTGATGTAAAAAGACATTTGTGTTGATTTTTGACTTTTCCTGAGTAATGCTACCTTGCTACCTGCTATATGCGCCGATACGAGCAACAATTGGATTTTTTGTGAAAAAATTTAAAAGTGATGTAAAAACACATCTGTGTTGATTTTTGACTTTTCCTAGTAATGCTATCTTGTTAGCTGCTCTATGCGCCGATACGAGCAACAATTGGAATTTTTTGAAAAAGTTAAAGTGATGTAAAAACACATCTGTGTTGATTTTTGACTTTTCCTGAGTAATGCTATCTTGTTAGCTGTTCTATGCGCAGATACGAGCAACGATTGGATTTTTTTGAAATTTTTTAAAGTGATGTAAAAACACATGTGTTGATTTTTGACTTTTCCTGAGTAATGCTATCTTGTTAGCTGTTCTATGCGCAGATACGAGCAACGATTGGATTTTTTTGAATTTTTTAAAAGTGATGTAAAAACACATGTGTTGATTTTTGACTTTTCCTGAGTAATGTTACCTTGTTAGCTGCTCTATGCGCAGACACGAGCAACGATTGATTTTTTTGAAAAAATTGAAAGTGATGTAAAAACACATTTGTGTTGATTTTTGACTTTTCCTGAGTAATGCTATCTTGGTAGCTGCTCTATGCGCAGATACGAGCAACGATTGGATTTTTTTGAAAAAATTTAAAAGTGATGTAAAAACACATCTGTGTTGATTTTTGACTTTTCCTGAGTAATGCTATCTTGTTAGCTGCTCGATGCGCCGATACGAGCAACAATTGGAATTTTTTGAAAAAAAATAAAAGTGATGTAAAAAGACATTTGTGTTGATTTTTGACTTTTCCTGAGTAATGCTATCTTGGTAGCTGCTCTATGCGCAGATACGAGCAACAATTGGAATTTTTTGAAAAAATTTAAAAGTGATGTAAAAACACATCTGTGTTGATTTTTGACTTTTCCTGAGTAATGCTACCTTGCTACCTGCTCTATGCGCCGATACGAGCAACAATTGGATTTTTGTGAAAAAATTTAAAAGTGATGTAAAAACACATCTGTGTTGATTTTTGACTTTTCCTGAGTAATGCTATCTTGTTAGCTGCTCTATGCGCAGATACTAGCAACAATTGGATTTTTTTGAAAAAAAATAAAAGTGATGTAAAAACACATCTGTGTTGATTTTTGACTTTTCCTGAGTAATGCTATCTTGTTAGCTGCTCTATGCGCCGATACGAGCAACAATTGGATTTTTTTGAAAAAAATAAAAGTGATGTAAAAACACATCTGTGTTGATTTATGACTTTTCCTGAGTAATGCTATCTTGTTAGCTGCTCTATGCGCAGATACTAGCAACAATTGGATTTTTTCGAAAAAGTTAAAAGTGATGTAAAAACACATCTGTGTTGATTTTTGACTTTTCCTGAGTAATGCTATCTTGTTAGCTGCTCTATGCGCAGATACTAGCAACAATTGGAATTTTTTGAAAAAAGTTAAAAGTGATGTAAAAACACATCTGTGTTGATTTTTGACTTTTCCTGAGTAATGCTATCTTGTTAGCTGCTCTATGCGCAGATACGAGCAACGATTGGATTTTTTTTGAAAAAATTTGAAAGTGATGTAAAAACACATTTGTGTTGATTTTTGACTTTTCCTAAGTAATGCTATCTTGGTAGCTGCTCTATGCGCAGATACGAGCAACAATTGGATTTTTTTTGAAAATTTAAAAGTGATGTAAAAACACATCTGTGTTGATTTTTGACTTTCCTGAGTAATGCTATCTTGTTAGCTGCTCTATGCGCAGATACTAGCAACAATTGGATTTTTTTGAATTTTTTTAAAAGTGATGTAAAAACACATCTGTGTTGATTTTTGACTTTTCCTAGTAATGCTATCTTGTTAGCTGCTCTATGCGCCGATACGAGCAACAATTGGAATTTTTTGAAAAAAGTTAAAAGTGATGTAAAAACACATCTGTGTTGATTTTTGACTTTTCCTAAGTAATGCTATCTTGTTAGCTGTTCTATGCGCAGATACGAGCAACGATTGGATTTTTTTGAATTTTTTTAAAAGTGATGTAAAAACACATGTGTTGATTTTTGACTTTTCCTGAGTAATGTTACCTTGTTAGCTGCTCTATGCGCAGATACGAGCAACGATTGATTTTTTTGAAAAAAATTGAAAGTGATGTAAAAACACATTTGTGTTGATTTTTGACTTTTCCTGAGTAATGCTATCTTGGTAGCTGCTCTATGCGCAGATACGAGCAACGATTGGATTTTTTTGAAATTTTTTAAAGTGATGTAAAAACACATGTGTTGATTTTTGACTTTTCCTGAGTAATGTTACCTTGTTAGCTGCTCTATGCGCAGATACGAGCAACGATTGATTTTTTTTGAAAAAAATTGAAAGTGATGTAAAAACACATTTGTGTTGATTTTTGACTTTTCCTGAGTAATGTTACCTTGTAAGCTGCTCTATGCGCAGATACGAGCAACGATTGATTTTTTTTGAAAAAAATTGAAAGTGATGTAAAAACACATTTGTGTTGATTTTTGACTTTTCCTGAGTAATGCAATCTTGCTAGTTGCTCCCGGCGCCCGATTCGAGCAACAATTGGATTTTTTTGAAAAAGTTAAAAGTGATGTAAAAACACATCTGTGTTGATTTCCGACTTTTCCTGAGTAATGCTACCTTGCTAGTTGCTCCTGCGCCCGATACGAGCAACAATTGCATATTTTTTGAAAAAGTTAAAAGTGATGTAAAAACACATATTTCCGACTTTTCCTGTGTAATGCCATGGACTTACTGATAAGTCCATGGTAATGCTATCTTGCTAGTTGCTCCTGCGCCCGATACGACCAACAATTGCATTTTTTTGAAAAAGTTAAAAGTGATGTAAAAACACATCTGTGTTGATTTCCGACTTTTCCTGAGTAATGCAATCTTGCTAGTTGCTCCCGGCGCCCGATTCGAGCAACAATTGGATTTTTTTGAAAAAGTTAAAAGTGATGTAAAAACACATCTGTGTTGATTTCCGACTTTTCCTGAGTAATGCTACCTTGCTATGCTCCTGCGCCCGATACGAGCAACAATTGCATTTTTTTGAAAAAGTTAAAAGTGATGTAAAAACACATCTGTGTTGATTTCCGACTTTTAATGCTACAATTGTAATTGTAATTGGCACAGAGAGACTGTGAAGACATGTCGTATTTGATGGCGGTTTGGTGTAGGTTGGATGGTTGTTAGGTGGGTGCGGTAGGGGTGGGGTGGGGTGGGGTGGGTGTGATATTCAGTGGCAAGGAGAAATATTTAGCGAGTAGGACTACTGGTATATGACCAATTATTACCATGATTACAAGCTCATAGCAAGTCGCGGGCGTTTATTGAGTTAAATGTCGGATTGGGTGGGGTTGAGAGGGGGGTGGGTTGGTGGATGCGGTAGGGGGTGGGTGCGGTAGGGTGGAGTTGGGGTGGGGTAGGGGTGATATTCAGTAGCAAGCAGAATTTAATAGCGAGCAGGACTATTGATATTTGACCAATTATTACCATAATTACAAGCTCATAGCAGTTAAATCGCGGTCGTTGATTAAGTTAAATGTCGGATTGGGTGGTGGTTGCGTGTGGGTGGGTGGGTTTGTGTGGGGTGGGACACGTCATGTGGAATATGGGCCTAATTCAAAAGTGTAAGTCTACGCGAAACGTTTAAAAAAAAAAATTAAAGTCCGTTCCGAAGAATTCCGTCCTATAAAACCAGAACACTTAAAAAAAAAGTTGGTTTGATTAAGAGAGTAGGACAATTTAAAGTAAAATATATTGAAGAAGAAATTTTGAAATAAAACTTTGTATTTTTAATTGTTGTAATTTTATCAGTAAAACACCGGGAAATTAATTTATTAATTAAAAAAACAAGATGTACAAGAAAATTCCTTACTTAGGGAGATCAGACGCTACCAGAAGAGTACAGAACTTCTCATTCGCAAACTGCCGTTTCAACGCTTAGTTCGACAGATCGCCCAGGATTTCAAGACGGAGCTGCGTTTCCAGACCTCGGCCGTTCTAGCCCTTCAAGAAGCCAGCGAAGCATATTTAGTGGGACTCTTCGAAGATACCAACTTGTGTGCCATTCACGCTAAACGAGTGACCATTATGCATAAGGACATCCAGTTGGCTCGCCGCATCCGGGGAGAACGAGCTTAGAGACATTTCTCGGCAATCATTTATAAAAAACGGCTCTTTTCAGAGC